>JAPKID020005645.1:0-11018 GCA_026931265.2 Tropidonophis doriae | reverse complement strand
ATGCCCTCAAAATTTCTCTGTATACCCTTTACCCTTTTCCCAGAAAAATTGAAAAACCAATAAAACCTTTTTTTGGATCTTGCCGTTCCTTTCAAAGGTGGAGAACAACACAATTGAAGTATACAAGGAGTGTTTAAGAAGCAAGACTATTTAAGAACCCAAAATCTAATAAGGTAATCATCATAACGTAGAGAATAAAAATGTTTAGATTAAAAAAAATGACTTTTTTTTTTAAATAGTAAAAAGAGTAGAAATTTGACAGGGTATGACACCTGAAATGGGGCTACTGTCCAAATGTGCATCCCTGTATTGTTTTCTGTCTTCATGTTGCATATAAGTACCTTTTACTCAATATAGGGTCATCATAATTTTAGAATAATACAATGGGACTTGCAATTACAAATTCTGTTCCCTCAACTCTGTGCAGTCGCTATGCTGTTTATCCAGTCCTTATGCATCGAGGAAAGTATTTTAATGATAAGGTTAGGTGAACTGGGACAATATAAAATTCTTGAAGCGCAAAGGAATGGATCCATTTACCTTATTATAATAGCTGATCCTGCAGCCTGATATTCTAAGAGAGTTGGGGAAACCTGTAATCTATCAGAAATTGTCGAACTGCTAATCAGATAAATTTTAGATAGCTTTTCAATGATGAGGGATGCTGGACTTGCAGTGAGAAATGTATGCATTGGCCAAGGGAGGAATGGAAGTGGGCTAGAATACACTCTAGCACTAATGTTTTATCTGCTGAGAAGCATGAAGCTAGAATATACCAATAGAAACAGGGCACTACCAATCCGATGAAAGAGCCATCTGATTCAGCCTTTCATTTTCACATGTAGAGAACCCAATGCTTCTGAGAGAGTCTGTGAAGATATGCACTAAACAGACCTGATAGATGGGTCCACTATTGAACATTTACTCTTTATCTCCTTTAAAGCCATCTATCTCAATGGTTATCACTATATCTTGCTTTGATGATACACTAACAGGAATATCATGTGGTGTGAAAACACACACTGAAACTTTTGGAGGTTGTATAAATGTTCTCCAATGCAGCTGATGGTGTCTACTATTTCTGTGTTTGTACAACCCTAGATATTTGTGTGGTATAGTAGTTACTAGACTTCCTCAATCATGGAAGTTCACTGAGTAACTTTGATCTAGTCAGTATCGCTCTGCTCAACCCACTTCACTGTAGAGTAAAATTAGGATATAAACACCTTGAGCTGTAGGAAAAAAAAGGACATACATGCAATCATAATAGACAAATAAAAAGATGTATGGTGACTTTTTTTTCAGCTTCTGGAGGAAAGACAAAATGCTGGATGGATGGATGGGTTTATTTTATTTATTTATTCGATTTATATACCGCTCCTATTTCCATCAAGATGTACTCAGGGCGGTGCACAGGAAATTAAAAATTACCAACAAATAACAATAACTATATTGGCAATATTAAAATGAATTAAATTAAATAACCTGTGCTAAAAATGTTCCCATTAATAAAATTCTAAAATCCATTTACTAATTTGCTAAAATTATGTCGCATCTGAGCTCTAAGCAACACCGGCTTGGTGGAAGAAGTACGTCTTAAGTGAGTGGTGAAAGAGGGGAAGGTCCGTGATAGTACGAATGAATGAATGAATGAATGAACGAACGAACGAACGAACGAACGAACGAACGAACGAATGAATGAATGAATGAATGAATATGTAGAGTTGGCTAATACTGTGGCCCTGCACTATACCCAAGGGACTGTAGTGCTCCTGGCCCTATTAGTGCAACTTCAGTGACACAACCTGGCTCCAGAATCAATAGAAGAGAGAACCCAGGCTGATTGCATAGCTGAAGATATGGCTTCACCAAGTGCAAGGCAAAGTATTAGCCATCTGAGGTTGTGACAAGTGCTTGCAACAGTGATGTGTGACCAGTACAGACAGACAAAGTTGGCTGTCCTTGGACACTTCAACTGATCATGTTGAGTTTCTACCTGTTTGGTCAATTCTGGCCTATCTTTCTCTGTTCTGATTTATGATTGGGATTGATTACTGCCCAGTTAGCAAATATCCCTGCATTTGTAATATCATTTCATAAACATAGACCATTACTATTTCATTGTGTTTGCCAAATGGCTGTGATTACTTATCTACATTCTACATTTGCAGAATCAAATAGTGCTCCAAATAAATTGGAGAAAAAGGAATACAGTAGCAGCTAACAGGAAAAACATGGAGAAAAAGATGGAGGATACTTAGGGATTTTAAGGAAATGTTTTAACCTATTCCAACTGCTAATTCAGCTGAGATCCTGAAATCAATAAATAGTGAATATTTTCTCCATCCCTTGCAGCAATGCACCAGGAAATATTAATGATTCTTAATCCTTTTGATTTTAAGTAGAAGTAAACTTTTTAAAATATTTCATGAAAAATATAATTGACAGTATCTCTGTGATACTTCTCTTAGGAACATTTATTATGGTAAAGTTATTTTTTCTTATAGGTCACTTATTTTGAATGGATTGTCTTTTTTAAAAAAACAGCTGTTTTCTGTTTTATTATACAACTAATTGTTGCAGTGATGGCAGTTGCAGTGAAAGGCGCATTACATGTAAATAGATGTAATAGATAATAGGAGACCATAAAAGCACTATATAATGATGAGCAATAGACAATGCATAATCTGTATTACAATGCAGTCAAGGAAAATTTTAGAATTAACTTGCAGCTCATGAGTTTGATAACACCATGCACATTTTAATAAATAATAGTTATCTCGCTCACTCCAAAAGCCGATGTTAGTTTAGTTTGATTTTTATTTATATTAGTTAGCTAGAGATTGGAGAACTGAATTTGAAAAGCCTGAACTTTTCTCCAGTGGAAGGTCCTTGAAAGTTGTTCTTATTAGGATAAAACAGGGGGAACTCTTCTCCATTAAAAATGTTGGCACTGCTGAGTTGGAGAATGAATCATGTCCAAAGCTGGCCTCATTTGCTCTTGTTCTCTTCCCATGCCTTTTATAAATAGAATAAGGAAAAATCTAGTTCAAGATGTTTTCTGATTCTCAGTTTCAAAAGAAGTTGATAGGTTGTTTAAAAAATAGTTGAAAGCTTTAAAAGTTTACTGGCTACTCAGATGAGTGAATGTTTTTTTAAAAAATACATTTGAATTCTATATAGGAAACGTACGTGAACTTCATTAGACTTTCTGATGTCTTGTCTAACTGTCTAGTGTCTTCCAGGTTCTCAGATTACTTACTATTTGATACAGATGCTACAATCTTATAAGTAGGATAGTGTGTAGGGTTATAATGCTACACATGCATTTTTTAACAGACCTACGATATCTGGGCTGTGTAATTCAAAGTGAGCACTAGATGGCAATCAATGGTTAGAGTTGTCTACAACTTGTTGCTGACATTTAGTTGTTTGCTTGCTTATTTGCATCTACTTTATAGTAGACCTAGTCTTAAAAGTACTTTTAAATCTGCAGAACCATCTTCTACGTAAATGTGGATGCAATCAAGTTCTTCGTTTATTATCAGCTGTCAGTTTCCAGTTTATTCTTTTGGAAGTTCATTCCCAGCACATTAGTTTAGAGAAAGTAGACATAGCTAGCTGTGGCCATCTCTTCAAATCCTCAGATACTAGGAGCTGCATCCATCATTGTCCAAAGAAGGACTTTTAAATAAATGTTAAAAAGTAATGTTGAATCTGTTTTTCTATCTTAAAAAAAAACACCTTTCTGGCAATTCTATCCTTATCTTGTCAGTTATTCTTGATGGATAAAATGCAAAAGCTTTCTTGAATTGTGTGAAACTAATCAATTCTCCATCACCTCCAGCTGATCCAGATGAAGGCTTGAGAATATGTTTTCTAATCAGGAGGGGAATGGTTTTAACAAGAATTTGGCAATCAGCAGTAGTCAGTGGTATTGGCCTGCCTTATAGCTGCCACCAAAGATTTCCTGTTTACTTATTCAAGAATTGTTGTAATTAATGTTTTTCTCATTTCTTTGGTGAGGCAGCTCTTACTGAAGACTCCTTGAAATGTCTCTTGCACACAGTGGACCTTAGCAGATTCTAGAAGGATTTACTAAAGCTTGCAAATCCCCAAATTTTAAGACCGCTCTTCACACTCAAATTACATTTTGTTTTGAATTATGCAAAGCACTGCTATTATGAAACTGCACAAACACTCTACTTTAGAAAAAGAAAGAAAGAAAGAAAAATAGTTTGGACTATTCTTCACTTGACACCTGTCTTTAATTCTGTGGCACTGCAGGTATCTGCAATCCGATGTGCATGCATGGCGGGAGATGCAGCAGGCCCAATGTTTGTGACTGCCCATTTGGCTGGAAAGGAAAGCATTGTAGTATACGTGAGTCTGAATCCCCTTTGATTCAAATATGCTAGTCGGTGAAGTACACCAGCATGAATGGTAATCTGTTTTAAAGCTAATTATTGAAGGTTTGGCTGTTTTGGGACTTTGAACAGGGTTATGTTTTGGTCATTCAAATTAATACAATATTTTACACTTCCCAGTGTAACCATAAAAGTCCTTCATTTCTGTCTGGCAAAAACTGTCAATCTGTTAGCCAACCTTTAGACTTGGTTGTTCCTATAGGCTTGGGGACTCCAGGAGATGAGTGAATGGATGAGATAACTGCTATTTTTAACTTCCCTTTGTCTAGTATTCTTTGTTTTAGCTTGGTTTTTACAGTTTTTTATTTAATAACTGTGCTTAGTTCTGTTGTATGCCAACCAGAATTGCTTATTTTGGAAAGGTCAGTTTATAAATTGGTTTATTAAATAATAAATAAAGACACCGATATGTCTCAATATGAACATTTCTAAGTCTTGAGAGTTTCTTTTTGTTTGCTTGCTTTTGTCTTCACCTCTGCTTTGGGCAGCTGGTTTCATAATTATTTTTTGATGATCTCTCAGCCAGTGAAGGAAGACATCATATGTAAATGATGGTTTAAAAAAAAACTTAAGCAATTGTCCTTGCCTAAAAGATTGTTTACATGGTAAACAAGGCTACTTTGCAACAACTCTTGTCACTCAGCGTCCTACAAAGGGCACTGATCTGATTAAAGTACCATTTAATATCCTCATGTTCAGTCTGAAATTAATGGGTTACTCTGTTAATCACTCAATCAATTAAGGATTTCAGACTTAATAGAAAATGAAAATTTAATGACTAGGGAATCTGCCTTTGGAGCAAATCCATGATGAAACTAGAAGTCAGAGTAGCAGAGATTAAGGAGGAACTTGCTAATCATGGACATTTCAGAATGCTAATTGCCTCATGAAGAATGCTCATTAAGCTCTTTTGAGATCAAGCTATTTTGAAAATAATTGTAGGAAGCTAAGACGACATGTCACTCAGTAAAGTGACTTAAAACTCATGGGCCATCATAAAGATCTTCTTATTTCCTCTCTTCACCTTTATTATTTTTTTTCCAGCTATGTGTCTACCCAGCTGCACAAATGGAGGTGAATGCATAGGGCCTAACATTTGCCAGTGCTCAGAAGGATGGGCAGGTCTCTTATGCCAAATACGTAAGTAGTTTTTGAATATGATTGTCTTTTTCTCTTTGCTTTTTGTCTCTGTTCAAATGATGAATCGATGCAGTTTTGCTTACTTCCATATTTTAAAAAGAAGATAAAGTTATATTCATATTGTTTATGGAAAAAATAGAAATATGGCTAAGTTTTAAAAAACACACATCTATATAAGTAAAAATGTAGCAAGAGTTTGTTCAAAACCGCTAATCTCCAATCGATCGCTTTCAAATTGTCACACAACGTTCCTTTCAAATACAGCACCAATGATATATATAGATAGTATAGATGTCATACCTGTGCCAGGTACATGCAATGGAAATGCAAAAAAATGTAGGTAGATGGATATAGAGAGAGCAGTGGGCCACAGGTGTTATGTCATCCTTTATGACATAAAATATTCTGTCAATAGGATTCAAGGAGACATACACTAGGTAGTTGGTAGGCAGCTATAGAGATAGAGAGAGAGAGGGAGGGAGACATACAGTAGGTAGGTAGGTAGGTAGGTAGGTAGGTAGGTAGGTAGGTAGGTGGAGAGAGAGGGGGAAACTTGGGCTGTGTCCCTCCTGACTGGGCCACAGCAACGCATGGCTGGGAATGGCTAGTGGTGGGCTTAAACATTTTTACTACTGTTCTCTGGGTGTGGCTTGGTGGGTGTGGCTTGGTGGGCATGGCAGGGGAAGGATACTGTAAAATCTCCATTTCCTCCCCACTCTATGGAAAGGTTACTGCAAAATCCCCATTTCCTCCTGATTAGCTGGGACTCTGGAGGAAGAGAATAGATGGGGGAAGAGGCAGTCTGAGGTGGTATTTAATGGTTCACTGAACTACTCAAAATTCCCACTAACGGTTCTCCAGAACTGGTCAGAACCCGCTGAATACCACCTCTGGTACCACGGCTTACAGAATTGAGAAGATTACTCCATTTTGCATTGCAGCTGTTAAAGATCAGGATCCAAAAGAATAGGGGTGTTCAATTCTCATCCTGTGGAAAACCTTATTTAATCATCCCTTCTTTTAAAAAATGTAATGTGAACCAAATCAAAAGGTTGTTTTTTTCTGCTTCTAAAGGTGGAACTTTTTATAACTTTTATGGAGTGTTAAACGAATGGCAGTATTTATCAAAATGTTGATAAAGTTTCTATCCACTATATCTAGGAGTAACTGTAAATTAACTGATGTATTTTTCATAAACCCTGCCATTCTAACACTTTACTTAAGCTGCACATCCTTAGCAAATATTTTTTTCCCCAAAAAGTTCTACTAATTTCATTATACATACCTCAAATTTCTCATACCATTTCTCAAAACCAACTTCCCAAAGGATATGGCTAAAATCCTGACTCTGGTTTTCCCTTTTCCTTTTCTCAACCAAAAGCATATGATTCTTTTTTCTTTTTCTTGTTTAAACACAATTTTAAGTGGTAATTTTATAGTTTAATGTTATGCTTGTCTATTCGGAAATAAGCCCTATTAAGTACAGCGAGACTTACTGCCAGCTCCAATTTTAATTTGAAAAACTTTCTTCAATGTGCCCTGGGTAAACAGTCTTACTATAAAGGTACTCAGAAATAAGCCCTATTAAATTCAATCAACCTTTCTCCGAAGTCAGTTTTCATAGCGTTTTATAGCGTTAATGGCATGATAGGAATTTTAAGCATAAGCAGGGAAAGGGCATTTCTTTTTTTCCATTTTACTCACCTAAGTCAAATCAAGTAAAACATGCTTACAATTTGTTATGTTGGATGGGTAGAATGTAATTTCATTATCACATTATGCAGAAAAGACATAGAGAAGTCCTGAGCATCTGTACTGCTGACCAAGATAATTCTTCTGCTGAAAATAAATGACAGAATACTAATATCCCAACATATTTTTTCCTTTCTGCTGCCACCTTATCTAGGACTGAATTCTCTTAATAATTCCTCTTATTGTTTGATACGATGCATATTGGCTGCTGAGAAATCCTGTGAAAGCAGTGTATGGCAGCGCATACAAAAAGTTTGATTTGAAATTGTTAAAGCAGGCACATCTTTCTTTCCATTCTTGCATGGCTGCTTCTGGCTGATTCCACTTGTGTGAGGCAAAATGGTTGTGCATGCACCCATAGAGATAGCCAGAGGTAACTTCCAAAGAAGCTGCATGAACCTGAAGAAACCTGAGCCATTAATTTAACATATCAAAGAGATAGACTTTGCATATCCTCCCATGGGTCCTGAAGCACCTTTTTGAAAAGGATTTTCATAGACCTGAAATATGCAGTACGGTCCACATCACCTCTCTTATGCTCACTGAATTAATTGCTTTCATGGCTCCAGTAATTAGCCCCCAAATTTGCTTACGAAAGTTCACCTTCTGAAAACCGCTTTGATTGGAATGAATTTGTAAAAAAAGAAAGAAAAAAAGCTCACAATGCAATCAGGTGAAAGCAAAAGAAAAGTCATCCTTACTAACAATACGTGCTCCAGTTTTCACCTTCTCTGTCACAGAACGCAGAACACATTTTCAGGAAGATTAAGTGTTTTAAGTTGAGCATGATCATTATCGCTCTATTTTGAGCAATCAGAATAGTCGCTGTACAAAATAGCAAAATCACAACCATAAAAATAACAAGGGTAGAAAAGAGAGGAATAATTCATCTAAGCAAGGTGAATCATCCAAATATTGGCTGTAAGAGCCAACTGGCAGCCAAAGGCCATGACAAATAGAAGAAAGCCTAGCTCTTTTAAAGTTTTTAAAAATGAAATGACCAAAAATCTTCATTTTACTGTTTTTGTTAGTTTGATACAGTACGATTTCTCCAGAAGCTTAAGGCAGCTTCAACCTCTCCATACAAGAAAATTCTCAACTATAAGGTGGCTTGAGCTGACATAAAGAAATGGTCCAAAAATGTTCAGTGTGTTGGCCCAGGAAAGACATAAAATTGGTCTAGCCAGTCTTTGGAACACCTGTACATAGGAGTGTCAAGTTTATGGATCTCTAAGTAATTTTTAATGTCCTCGAACAGTAGTACGTAAGTACATACGTACATACGTACATACGTACATACATACATACATACATACATACATACATACATACATACATACATATCCCACATATAAATATATTCTGTTTGTTTCACTTCAGGAGCCATCAAATATCCCAAAAAGATATTTTTCAAAGAAAGATGATCCAGAAGAAGATATTTTTGTTATGCTATTTATACTTAATTTAGGAATTACTGTATAGTATGCAGCTGTTGAGAACATTGAATCTACTTTTCTATTTGAAACATCTTATACAGTTATTAAAATAATGAATAATCAGACATCCTGCTCATTAACCTCAGAGCCCTCACTCTAATTAATATCTACTGCAACATAACATATATATATATATATATGCTAACTCTTTCATTTGCCCCTTAGGAACATCTTACTTTCATTCACATGTCTATCTAGTAGGCTTATAATTTTCTAAATCTCCTTCCCCTGCTCTGCCTACTTTAGTATACCTCATTCTAGATTTTCTCTTCATTTCTTTGAAGTAAAGTGTTCAACGATGATAGTCATTTACATTAATGTTCTTGCTGCACAAGGGGAAGTATTTTTATTGATTCTAATTTCAGCACAAGAAGCTTGGCTTAATAATATAGTCTTTGCCAAGACTACATAGCAAAATGTCTGCGTTACTTCAGGGTTTAAGGTTACTTGTAAATACATTTCTGAAGAATTCATCGATATTTCCCCTTGACTATATTATGTGTTTAATTTTAATTTTAAATTGTCCTCCCAATAATATAGATAGAAATGTATTCTATTTTATTGCATTTCCCTCTTTTAGCATAACGCTAATCCAATGTTGAATAATCCCCCAATATGCATTTTATAGCACACTTTATTATGTTTTATTGACATATAAATAAAGCTTATTTTAGCCCATTCTTCTGTAGTTAGTGCTTTCCATTTCAAAATGTAACATGATCCTATTTGAAGCAGGAAATTGAGGCAAACTCACACCTGTTGCTGTCCTAATCCACCAACATGTGGAGTAGAAAAAAAATATCTTTCCGAGTAAAGTTATTCCCAAATACAAAAAGAGAGAATGATTAAAGAAAAAAACTTAGTTCACCTTATTCTCTTCTTCACCACTTCTCCACTTATTCATGCATAACACAACATATTCTACTCGGTCTTTTCACTTCTCTATGTGTAAAATCAGCCTTAACCATTGATAGTAATTGCATTTCAGCATCCTGCTTACAATTTTTGTAGACTATAATTTAATAATGACCCATCATATTTCTGTTCCAGAAATTATCACCAGCCAACTTAAGCAATAGATTTAAACACCATTGTCTGAACATAAGGTGGAATTCCATGAAGATTTTGTGGATGTATATATCACCGAAACATCAGCTCCTGCGATGCAATTAAAATAGTAATAGGACATGCGGATTTTTCTTGGAATGGTGCCTTATAAATTGGCTGCTCTCCTTTTTTTTGTGCCAAAACAATGTCAAAAGAGCACACAGTGCTAATTAGGGAGAAGGGGGAGCTGGCTTCTAATCACCAATCCCATTGCCTTAACTTTTATGAAGGCAGGAAATAGCTAGGTTCTCGCAGAATACTGCTGAAATTGAAGTAAGGGTCAATCCCATAAATCATATTTACAACCTTAATATAGCATTATATTTTTAGATGCCGAAAACAGCTTGCCAACATTGCTTTCATTAGTAAATAAATTATATAGCCAAATGAGCTTGGAAAGGCAAAACTGAATTAGCAAAGAAAATGTCATCATCCTGTTTGTTTATTTTAATAGACTGATAATAGTGTAGGCTTTTCAAAGGATTATTTATTACATCACATTACATTATTTTAGGCCAGATACATTCACGGGTCTCAACCATGAGAGAACAGAGGGCAATTTATTGCTTACCAGAAAAGTCTGGAATCTGACTTTGATGCAGATTCATTGAAGCGAGGGGGAAAAAAGAAATAAATTACAAATCGGGCTGGAGGTCCCCTGCATATTTGTTCAGATCTTGTGAAATTTGCTGCAGTCAATCAGAAGTAGCTCTAGAGCAGAACACAGAACATGTATCCCAGGGGTGGGATTCACCTGCCTTCCGTACCAGTTCACAAACATGAGTGCATGTGCCTCGTCTGCGCATGGTCACTGCCTTCTGCGCATGTACAATGCTTGCACATTATATCGGGGTGGGTGTGGGTGGGCGGAGCCTCCCACAACCACCGCTACCAGTTTGCCTGGACTGGAGAGAACCGGCTGAATATCACCTCTGTTGTATTTGTTTGTTTGTCTTTGAAAGAGCATCCTCCAAGGCTATTGCTATCCACTTTGCATTCATTTTTTACATTTTTTCTTCAGCTGCTCAGAACTCACATGCAGATGCAATGGGCAGACTACATTTGGGAAACAAGAGAAACAAAACTGATGAATCTT
>JAPKID020005644.1:0-11018 GCA_026931265.2 Tropidonophis doriae | reverse complement strand
ACTCACCCGCTGGAGGCTCCCACCGGTCCGCGGAATTTTTTTTACATGAAACCGATCCCTGGTGCCAAAAAGGTTGGGGACCCCTGTTCTAGAATGCTGCTTTAGTTTTGTAATACTTCTTTAGTTTTTTAACAAAGACGCACCTCACTTCACTATGACATAGTGTAGGCCTGTCTGTTTGCTTGATATGTTAGAAGGAAATTACTTCACTCCTCTATGAATGGAAGACTGTTTCTATGCTAGGTTACACCATCTTTTGATTGGTCAGCAATAAAACATAAGAAGCCCAACCCTGGAAAACAGCAGCTGTGGCATATGGATATTGACGATATGACACAATGGCATATGTTCACACTAAGATGCTGAGATTGGTTTTGAACCAACAAACAAATGTGAAGTGTTTTTCCTTAAAAACAACAACAGCCATTTGTTCTTATATGGGATTTAAAGGTAACTGTAGTTTACCGTCACTGATGTATTTCTTCCAAATAAAATTTATTTAGCACTTTTCCATTTTTTTTCTGGAACAATTGTGTTATGACTCAGTTAAGGATCATCCATATTGTGACTTGAGCTAGGCCAAATGCTAAACAGCATTTGATATTAAATGGACATTTACAAGGAGCAGTCAAAACTTGTATTTTTCCTGGTTTTAAAATGGGATTAGATTACCATCTTCTCTACCTATAAACAGGAGAGGTATTGTTGATGATTCTTAGTGGACATTCATGGAAGAATTCATGATATATTTGATACAATAAGAATTATGACTTTTTTTCCTCAAATTATCCATTGCATCACTATTGTATAATATTATATGTCCTGCTACCATAGCTTTTTTTCTTAATAATACTGGAAGGAACTAATGGCAAATCACTCCCTTTTGTTACACATATCATTTAAACATACATAGATAAGTATATACACACATACTTTAATACAAACTAACATAGAATAAGGAGGAAAAAAGAAAGGGAAGAAATCAAAGAGAGCTAGAGGTGCAAGAAGAAGTAAAAGAAAAGTAGAAAAGAATCCCCCCTCCCCGAAAAGTGGCTTTAGATCTTCTCTATAGCAGTGCAATTATTAACTCTATAAGTACAATTATAAATTTATTTATTTATATCCAGTTACATAATCCTTGCTATGTCTATCCTGGATTATATCTTCAAAATCCTAAATAAATTCATTTTTTTCTGTTTTACACAAAAACCTACTCAGGATTTCCAATCAGCAGTAAATGTAGGTATTGTCTGCAAGTCATTTTCATACTGTTGTCCAGAAAACTACAAAACTGGATCGTTGAAGCCAAGTAGAAAGAGACTACTTGATTGTGAATTAGTTGATTATTTCCAGAGGTAGTCATTTCAGTCTTTTAAACAAACAACTAAATCTTAAAGCCTAATCCCCAAATAACTCTGTCATAAATTATTGTGGGCCATATACTTTTATGTGTGTTGATAGCGTTATAGACTAAGATCAGAAGAGCATCACATGTATAGATGATGATAATGACCTAATAAAGGAAGGTCATTTTACAAAATAGTTGTTGGATAACATAGAATATTTTCTTTCCTTTCTGAATGTAACTATTTATTTCCCACGCTGAAAAAAACCTATTAGTTGTATATATACTTCCAACTTTTAGTCCAAGGATGATTCATGAAATATCAATACTATCGTAAAAATATCATAGATTTTCCCCTCACTTCTTTTATAGATGTTTAAATAGGAAGGAAATAGAAAAACAATGGAAAGTTTAGAAAGAAGACCATGTTGTTGGATTGTCTGTAAAATTCCATGAATTAAGCAAAGTAAAATCAGTTAAATATATATCTTTTCTAATCTTGAAGATTTAGGGCCAATTCTTTAGTAGCGCATAAAATGCTAATGGTTGTTGTGAAACATCCTCCTCTTCCCCCATCATATGATCACATTTTATGCGCTTGGCAATGGCTCAATATTTACAACTGATTGCTGTGTTCTGTGGTCATGTGATGGCTATTTGTGACTTTTTTTTGCTGGTTCCCAGGAAAAAAAAACATGAATTGTGGAGAATGGATTTGCTTAATGCCTGTGTGATTTGGATAGTCAAAAAAATCAGGTCTAGTCACGTAGGTGGCTTCCTGACCTATCCCTAATCTGCAGAACAATGCATTACATGCAATATAATACCTGCATATATTAAGATGCTCGGAAACACATAGTTGTTGAATCACTTACCCTACTGAATAACTGTTTAATTATGGAAAAGTAATACAATGATTCAGGTAAAAGTTATACACTTGAAATAAATAGTATTGTTCCATTGTTGATATGCAGGCTACACTTATGAATGATACAATATGAAGAAAAACTATTTTAAAAAGAGAATTATTAAGAATAACAAAGAATATACTCACATAATAAGTACTTGTAATGCTGAAGAGGCAGATATTACTGTAGGTGATATGTCCTACTCTCTTATTCAGTAATTGTGAAAGAAATTAATTTTATTAACCTATCAGTTATTTTCTTTACCTATGGTATCTGCTTGATACATCATAATGGCCTCTTAGAAAATTTTATTTTAGTAGGGTTTGATGATAGTGCTTCATGCAGAGTATAAACCATTTTATTATCGCATGTCCCTTGAATCTGTGTCTTTCTTGGGAACAATGCCCTTCTTCTGTTTTATGGTTCAACATATGTAACAAAAAAAAATCAGAATTGGCTGAGGTCATTCGAAGATTAGAAATGGGTTGCCAGCAATATGACACTCGGATCTTTTCTGTTTGACATTTTGGATATATTTTTCCCATTGTGGTTTTCATAAATATGGAAATTGCAATGCCTATATTTATCAGAAATAAATATAAGCTCAAGGCTGCTTCATAACCCTTCTTCCCTCAATTTTCTCCACAGCAGTCCTGGGGGAAAGGTTGAGCTGAGTGATTATGCAGACCCTGAGTCACCCAGTGAACTTCTGTGACCCAAATGCAATTGAATTTATGTCTCTGTGACCTTAATTCAGTGGCCATTACAATAATATTCATACATCCGACAACATATATTTGGGCTTTTTCACTAACACTCTAAATTAAAGATTTATGTTACTTTTATGCCTGTGATATCTGATACACTGTGCAATTTTATCAACAATGAAACAGAGAAGATTGTTCTTAGAGCAAATAGCACAAATTGCCTTAAAATTGAGACTGTGTTTATCTACTATTTAAAGTATTTATACCCTGCTCTAAAGTTGAAAAAAACCTCACATAATGACTTAGGTTCAGTCAGTGAAAACAAGGCATTTCTGCCCCAAGCTTTATAATCTAAACAACACTACATCAAAACAAAACAGAAAGTTGGGAAAGGGATAAAAGAAAAGAAAGGAAAAACCAGAATCAAAGTTACATACTAGATAAGTAGTAGTCAACCTGGTCTCTACCACCCACTAGTGGGCATTCCAGCTTTCATGGTGGGTGGTAGGAGTTTTGTCCGATACTGAAGCACTTTCCTTTTTTAAATTTAATTGACTTCCCTACTTTATAAATCACCATTACTGTGGAACTAGTGGGCAGTTAGAAAAATTTACTACTAACAGAGATACAGAAGGTATAAAAGGTATAAAAAGTTTGACTACCCCTGACAGATCCTCCAGTGTGATTTTCAAAAAAACTTGAGTAGACGATCTACATTTGGAAGCCACAACCCTAGGTTATGGTACAGACCAATAACACATTATTTGGCATGACCCCACTCCTACTATCCAGCCTTCTCAACAAGGAGAAGATCATTGTTCTCAGGTCTGCTGAAGGCTACATTTCAGGAGCCCAAATTAAGACTGCAGCAATTCCCAAGCAGGAAAACCTCCAACCAGATCTTCTCTCCTTGTTGTGATGCCAACAAGCATTCATACATTCTGGGCCAAAGCTCTGCTCAAATCTATGGAGGGAATTACCTCAATGTAACCAGCAGGTTGACATGTAACTCCTAGTACTTAAACAGAATATTGATCTGGTAGTCTTTCTGAGCCAACCTCTGGACTGGTCTGAAGTAATTCAATGCTCTGTTATAGCTTGCTCCCAGGACAATGCCATTATGATTATTTAAATCATCGACTCAGTTACCTCCACCACTAAATACAATGAATAAGATTCAGATCCCAAAGGAGCCTCACCTTGAAATAAGTCTGTGTGCGTGCGCATATGCGTGCATTTCTCTCTCCCTCTCTCCTCTGCTCTTCAGTCAGAAAACATTCAAGAGCAGTTTTCATGTTAATATTATGTCTGCTAGAGCCAAAGCTATGTCAGCAGGAAGATTCCAGAGGTTTCCATTGCCTTCCTTAAATAGATTAGTTTTCAGCATTCAACAACTATAGAGCAAGACCTACTTGTTCTGAAAAACAATAACCAGTTTCTGGAGCTATAGTAATATTGTCAGTGTAATACAAGAGATACCAGAGTTTTAGATTAAATTAATTCAACTGTTATGAGAGAGCTTCATTGTTTGAGGAAATTTTCTGTTTATCAAAATGCTCTTGCCTTCTATTACTGTATTGTTACGCTTATAATTTTATCACTGTGTTGATTCTTTAATGTGATTTTATGCATTTGAATTTCATTAATTTCCTTGTTGAACAATTATGAGTTTCCTTGCCTGCCTGTTTCATTCACTCATTGTTTAAATATTAGAAAACATTAAAAAGTGTTAATTTTAATTAACATTAAAATTCAGCTATGACATACTTTATTTTGAAATTTAAATACAAACTTTTGGGACCGCTGTTAATTTCTTCACCAATTTAATTTCCTAAAGAAATGGAAACTAAGAAAATATTCTCAAAATGCTAGGAAAAAAGGTTAGAAAGGGGCACATACAAAAGAAAGAGGGGAAAAATGCATTTAATTTGAAATAAACAAGATGCCCAGTAAAGATAAGTCCCCAATGCCTTGTATCATTTATGTACCACGCGAAGAAAGAAATGCTTGATCTAGTAAAGGACAATTCCACTGAATCTAGTGGAATTACTATCTAGTTGAAATTTCTTGCTCTATCTCAGGTGTTTCTAAAGAACTATTGTAAAGAAAATAAAAGACCTAGATATTTCTTCTGTTGGTTAGATCAGCCTGTTCAGACCAAAGAGTACACTGTTCCAAATAATGTTCCCTTCTTTGTTTTTATAATGTATAATAGCCATTATCAGAGAGACCTTAGAACAGGGACCCCAACCCCCGGTACATGGACTGGCACTGGTCCATGGCATGTCAGAAACCAAGCAAAGCCTGATCTGCGGGGATGCAGGAAGCACACAAAGCCATACCCTCAGAAAAATCTCTCTCCATGGAACTGATTCCTGATTCCCAAAAGATTGGGTGCAGCTGCCTTAGAAAATCGCATTTCCAACTTTTAAAAATTACAATTATTACTGATATTCCAATCTTTAGTCTCCAACATGATGTCAAGCTATTTTTTCTAGGAGAGATATTCCAATTCATCAAAAGGCACTAGATTGCAGAAGGTTACCCTATTATCTTCTCTTTTCTATAGAACACAGTTCCATGTTAGAAATTACTTGAGAAGCTTCCCCATTTTGTTAAAAGCTATTGTTCCAAAATAAATTTAGCGACATTTTTAGAGATGCACAGATACAAATATATACAGTTAGAATTTTATAATTCTAGTAAGCAGACTTAGGACACATTTCAGAATTGTCAAAATGTTGCTTTATTCACTTGCTTAGGTAGAGTGGAAGTCAAACTTCATCTTCTTTTGGTACCTCCAAAACCTAAGAAAAAGAGATGGAGAAAGAGGGAAAAAGCTATTATTAATCAATAGCGAATTCTAAAATAATCTGAATAATGAAATAATAAAGGAGATAAATGCATTCAGCTCTGTAAGCTAGTTTACAAAAATATTTAACCAACAAAGGGGCAGAGCAAATCAGACAGGACCTTCATTTTCTGTATGGTAAGGTGTGATAACTTTGCAAGATGGCATAAGTGCTCAATACTTCAATTAAAAATGATTAAAATATGAGATTGTTAAATCTTGCAAGATTTCAGCACTCTAATCCCCAAATCTTTGAAGTTCTCAAGTACGAATATTTTTGAATTTCATCTGGGGGAAGGAAATTATTCTTGCTTAAAGCATTTAAAATGTGGGTGCGTTGCTAATCTCTCCTTTACATTATGCGGCCAGAAGATTCTACTGCTGTTTGAGAACATAATATAGTCTATCAGATCACCCAGACCCTAATCCTATTTAGCATTATTGGAAATACATGTTTTGTTTAAATGTTATTATCTAGAAAATGGCTCAATGATTAAAATAACATGTCTTGCACTGTAATTTATATAAGAGTGCAATCCTACATATATCTACTCAAAACTTAAGAGTCCATCTATTTGTAGGTGTAGGAGAATATGACTGCAGCCTCAGGGAAAAGAAATATATCAGCCCTGCTAAAAACACAATCAACACCTGCACTAGTTTGTCAGAAAATATTTCCCCCCCCTTCCCTCCATTTTCCTACTAGCTGAATTCTTGGGTTTGACTATAATTCCAGGTAGTAGAATTCCATTACTTATCCATTAGTTATTCTAAACCAGTTATCTGCTACTAGAGCTGGTCCTCAACCATTCATTTAGTAACTATATGAAGTAATAACGACACTGAAAAAACTATTTATGACTGTTTTTCACACTTATGATGATTGAAGCATTCCCATGGCCATGTGATCAAAATTTGGGCGCTTGGTAGCTGCCATGTATTTATGACAATTGCGCTGCCGCAGGCTCATATGATCTGCAACCTTCCCAGGTGGCCTCTGACAAGCAAAGTCAATGGGAGAGCCCAGATTCTCATGATTCACTTAGCAGTTGCAGTGATTTGCGTAACAACTGTGGCAAAAAGATTATAAAATATGGCACAAGTCATTTAACAACTCTCTTGCTTAGCAATGGGAATTTTGAGCTAAACTGGGGTCATAATTGAGGACTTTCTTGAATGGGGAGATGTGCCCAAATCTGAAATCTGGATGAGGCAGAATATGAAATCCCTCTCCTCCAGTAAGTCTTACATGAATGGTTGCAAAATAAACAAATGCAGACCTAAGCATTTGTTTATTATTTACCAAATTTGTAAACTGACCCAATCTGCATGATTAAAAGATACAACAGTAGGAACTATAAAAATGTAGAATATATAGTACATTTTTAAAAAGTCCAGAGAAAATAAATAATCAATTAACAGCTGAAAGATTCCACAAGGGCCCTAACAAATATTCTAACCTAGGGCCTGGAGACAGAACCAAAATTTTAGGAATCATTAAAACACTGCCAGGGTGCAGTGTTGCATGATAAACATGCAACACAAGAGTAATAAAAGAAAATATTCGTATTTCAATAAAAGCAAAAAATATAGTGGAAATTTGAGAGAATAGTTTAACTGTAGCAATTACACAAGGGTGAGATCTGCATTCCAAAACTAGCATTCAATAATCTGTAAATAGTCTAACCAAGTAAGAAAAATAATGGATTGAAGCAAATACAAAACTGAAGAAATTGAGCAAACTACACTAAACAGAAATAAAAACCAACCTCCATATGATTAAACCTTGCCTGGCAACCTTTATATTAGCAGAATTTTCTAAGTTTATGCTTATAAGTTTATATTTTTCTTCAGATAACTGTGCTTCTGAGACCAAAATAAATTCCTTAGTTTCTCTGCCTTGAATCTCATCTTCTTCATTCTTTTTGGAAGAGACAGTGATAGAGAATAAATAAAAGATCTCCCAGCTAGCTGACAGTAAATGTAAGAGCCTCCAATTATGAATTGTTTACTGGCCATTCAAAATTGTTAAGTCCTACTAATATATCCCAAGCTATCTAAAATTTTGCACTGGGAAATTTCAGGTACTATATATAAGATCCTCTGTCAAAGATCCAATAGCAAAAATCAACTTCCAAACAATCCCTGCTTGTTGGAGATGACTATTTAATAAACCAAGTTCCATTCACTACCTAGGAGTTCCTAAACTTTTTGCCATCACATCTACTTTCTGTATTGTTAATGTATACACCTCCCCCAAAACTTCAAACATTAGAATAAACACAAATGAACAATGAAAATAATATTATGAAACTTTGGAAAAAGTGAATTTTTTGAACAATACACAATTGAAAGGTTACTCGCACTTCCCTTGGACGACTGCACATCTAGAAGGGAGATCTACCTCAGTTTGGAAAATCCTGGTCTACAGGATGATTTGTGTAACTGTACAAATCTACTTCTGAGACATCAAAGAAGCACAGTTTAATTCAGAAATCTTTCTGCTGATAGACTACTTAATTATTATTCAATTATGTACTTAAAATCACCCAAAGATCTATTAGTAGATCCTGATCTTCTTTTTACTCATCACTTTTGAAACATGTTACAATTCAACAGCCTAAAAAATTTAGCAGCAACACCCCTCCCCCCAAACCTTGAAACAGACCACAGTAATGGCAGAGTTTCATCTGAAGAAAGTCGTTGTTAATTGATTTTCTTAACAATTATCTAAATATAGGATAATTTTTGAAACTGATATTATACTCCAGCTGTACTCTAAACATCTATATTATGGGAATGAATTATGTCTTCATATAATAAAGTACTAAAACCGGTTTGATACTTTATTTCCATTCCAAAACAAAGAAAAGATTTACAGACTAGATGTAGATCCCCTACCACAATGAGAACTAGATAAGTCTGATTAAAAGCAGTGGGGAAACTTTATTTATTAATTAAATTTATATGCCACTTGTCTAATTATCCAGAGTAACTCTGGGTAGCTTACAATGACATAAAAGCATAAACATAAAAGTATTAAAAACAATTAAATTAAAAATTAAAAACCAAAATTTGCTATCATTAATCGAAATCCAACTCTTTCCAATAGGATTTTTTTAAATTGGAAAGTTGCTTTCCAAAGTTGCTTTATCGGGCACCGTTAACTCAAAAATTAAGGACAACATGGCTGAAAACTTACCAGAGGTGGGTTTTGTGTCTGAACTGTAAGATGTCGAACAGCTATTTGAATTGCCAAATGAACCAGTATATGGAGGTGGAGCAGATGGACCAGCCCACGTGCTATAATAAGGAGAATACATGTGATCTGAAGGTGACCTAGAAGAAAATGTTTCTGTTGATTAGTTTTAGAGTTTTTGCATGTGTACTAAATTTAAATTTTAATAGATTAATAATCTAGAAAAGAAGTAGAAGGCCATTTAAGGCAAAGTTGCTCTTTAGCAATTAGCAAATAATCATAGAAAAAATATGTAAATAATTGGAATATATTCAATTATTCCAACAAACTTAGGATATCTGTTCAGTAATTTTTTAGTTCTATTTCTGTTTAAAAAGGAATATTTGCAAGAAACACATTGATTTACAATTAAGGTATGTATTGCTATTAGGAAAAAGCAAGATTTCAAATTTTAAAAAGTGTAGTTGGAATATCACACAAAATATCAGTACAAAAGTCATACAAGCCGCATAATATATGCAAAAAGCTAAAAAAAAGCTTTTAAAAAGTCAATTAAAAATAAAACAGTCAGAATCCAGTGGTTTTAAAAGAATATACAGGAGAATTGTCAGTGAAAAACTGGGAGGGGGGATTAGAGACAGACAACTTTGAAAGTAAGTTATAAAAGCAAAATTCAATGTGGAAAAGAAATAATTAATAGGAGAAACATGATCATATTTGCACACAGAAATTTTGGAGACAACAAAAATAAAACATAGAGAAGTGAGAATCTATCTAATAACAAAAATAATCAAATTAAACCTTTAATTCTTATGTTTATCCAAATATAACCATTATTGTTAAAATAAAGACAAACAAGGGTTTAAAAAAACCTGTGATTTGAAAAACAGGTACTACTGAAGTAGTGATCTTAAAATTGACAACAGTTTCTATCTTTGTTCTCTGGAAACTGCAGCTTTTATTTTTAACATCACTGCAGGAGTTTCTTCCCTAATGATGCAATACTAAGCAACTACAGGGCATAATTGAAAGTGTATTGCATGAGTCAATGACAGTTATTTTCTTTATTTTACAAATCAATCCATATATTACCATTTACTGCTGGATTCTGAATTCCATGTATTCTGACAAACAACTTGCTTCTTCCGTATTTTCAGTTATTCTAAAAAAAATTCCTAGAGATACCTACCAATTGGACAACTATTAAAAAATTTTAAGAGCAAAAAATTCTTATCCTAAAATAAGGATGCTGTAGACAGCTATGTCATTAATTCACCTTTGTATCAAGTGGGATTCATTAATGATGATTGAAGTGATGAGTGGGATAACTATTTCTCAAAAAAAACATAATCTATTGTTTACATGTTTACAACTGATGGTATTACTAGTATGAAAGAAAAAATATTTTTCTTTGGGAGAAGCAATTCCCCTTCTGTCAATTAGGATTGTTGCAAGAGAAGACAAGATTACCTTCGGTTGCCAAGCAAGTATCCAAGAAGTCCTCCGGCACCTAATCCAGTCCAGAAACCTGGCCCTGACCTGGAATCATAGCTGGACCCACTAGCAGCTCCTTAATTTAAATAAAATTATATCGATTTAGATCAAATAATCTTTGTGATCAAACCTGTTATAATTAAATATAATTATATATAAATAGGCTACCTCAACAGATAATTGAAGAGTCTGACAAGCTTTCCAAAGTTTTAAATCAAGTATTGCTGTATAATGCTACAGAACTATTGATTTTACTGGAGAAACAGACTATAGGCCCATGATGGCAAATCTATGGCATGGGTGCCACAGGTGGCACGCGGAACCATTTCTTAGGACACGCGAGGCATTGCCCTGTCAGCTCCAGTGCGCATGTGGGTGCTGGCCAGCTGATTTAGGCCTTCTTTTGAGTCCGTTTTGGCCCTCTGGAAGCGGTAGGAAAGCTCCTGAAGTCTCTGGAAGTGGGGGGGAGGCTGTTTTCACCCTCCCCAGTCTCCTAGAAAGCCTCTGCAGCCTG
>JAPKID020005643.1:0-11019 GCA_026931265.2 Tropidonophis doriae | reverse complement strand
GAAGGGAGAGAAGGAGGGAGAGAGGAGAGGGGGGAGGGAGAGAGAGAAGGAGGGAGGGAGAGAGGAGGGAGAGGAGAAGGAGAGGGAGAGAGGAGGGGGAGAGAGAGAGAGAGAAGGAGGGAGGGATGGAGAGAGAAGGAGGGAGAGAGAGAGAGAAGGAGGAAAGGAGGGAGAGAGAAAGAGGGAAGGAGGGAGAGAGAAGGAGGGAGGGAGAGAGAGAGAGAGAATGAGGAAGAGAGGGAGAGAGAGGAGGAGGGAAGGAGGAAGGGAGGGAGGGAAGCAAAACAAAGTTCTCTACTGGATCAAAGCCCATAATTAAATAGTAGAGTTTAATTTGTCAACGTGTTTGCAATGATACGGAAAGCCAGAAGGTCCCTTGAAATTCATTTTGCAGCTTCCTGTTTTTGGAGGCAGAAGGCACCTCTGGGAATTTCAAAGCACTGCACCAGAATGTCGGAGTGACCCTATCTGCTTTTGAAGCCCTGCCGTTCTTGGGCCTGACAGTATAAAACATCACGTGCCGTTTCGCCAAAAATTAGCATTCTCTTTCTCTGCCCCTCCCCCCCCTCCTCGGAATTTCACGGCTAATTAGGCTTTTAGTATGTCAAAAACGATTCTTAACCCATTTGGCTGCAGGGATGAAAACATGCATTCATGTTATTAATCGAGCGGCGAGAAAGTTACCGCATTTTTTAAAAATAATAGCGCTGTTCACGGGTTGTTGTTGGTCGTTTTGGTTTTTTTCTTCCCTTTTTGTCTTTTTGTCCTGGCCAGGCAATTAATGCAACATTATGCACAGTAAAATAAACACAGCCACTTTGCTGAGATCATGAATTTCCAAAGATTTGTTGCCTTGGGTTTCAGACAAGCTATTCATTTCAGGTTTTAAGGGGAGGAGGGAATGGGATTTTTTTAAAAAGAAAGAGAGAGAGAGAGAGAGAGAGAGAGAAAATGTTCAAGGAGTCAAAGGGCAATGAGAGAAAAGATTTTTGTTCAGTAACTCCCAACCTTCCTTTTCCGTAAATAATGATGCAGAATTTATGCAACCCACTTTGAGCCTGAAGAAGAGACGTCTAGACGTGTAAAAGTACATTTAAAGGACGTTTAAATGGATTCCCCTGAGCAGAGAGGATGGGGCCCTTCCTTTGTTATAGGAAATTGAATTTCCTTGTTTTATCTCAACCGTACGTGAGGCAGAGTGAGCTTGACAAAAGTTTCAACACCTGGCGATGCTGTTGTTGGGAAAATGCCAGCTACTGGATGGGTGGAGTCAAGCATGGACTTAGCTTAGAGCAGTGATGGCTAACCTTTGCGTCGTTGTGTTGACCCATAGTGCAATGCATGCATGGCACACACACACACACACCACAAGCGCCTTACCCTCCTACGCATGCGGGCCTCCTTGAAACCTTCTGGAACTAAAAACGGGCCGTGGGTGAGGACATTCCCCTTTTGCCCCTTTTTGGGGCTAGCAAGCCTCCCTGAAGCTCTTTGGAACAAAAATGGGCTGCAGGTGACGACATTCCCCCTCATGCCCTGTTTTGGGCCTAGCAAGCCTCTCTGAAGCCTCCTGGGACCAAAAATGGGCCGTGGGTGAGGACATTCCCCCTTTGCCCTGTTTTGGGCCTAGCAAGCCTCTCTGAAGCCTCCTGGGACCAAAAACGGGCCGTGGGTGAGGACAGTCCCCCTTTGCCCTGTTTTGGGCCTAGCAGGCCTCCCTGAAGCCCTTTGGAACAAAAATGGGCTGCAGGTGAGGACATTCCCCCATGGCCCATTTTGGGCCTAGCAGGCCTCTCTGAAGGTTCCTGGGGCCACCTTCTACCCATATGTTTATTGTGTTCTCCTTTGGGGCAATCCCAACAAAGGACAATATCAACTTCATCCAACTTTTACCAGCATTGTGTAATTGGATAGCTGGAAGGAGTGTTTATGGGATTTCGCTTTTTACTATATGATTATATTTGCCTATTACAGCAATTGTCAAATTTGGGAGCTACAGTATTTGCAATCAATGGAAGCAAAATAGAAAAATGAGTTGATTGTTCTCAAAGGGCCCCAGTGCAAAACAAAACAAAATATAAATATTAAGGTCTGATTACTCTTACCAGGTAATTACATATTTTCATCGGAATCCACAGAAGCGTTCAACAAGACTCAACTGTTAATCATATACCAAGAATAATCATCATTCAGACCTTCCTAATTAATTCACAAGTCTAGTCCCCTCTCCGAAATTTGGTTGCTGCAGGAATCACGGTGGCATTTATGGCAGGTAACAAAAAAAAAATATGTTCTGCATATTAATTTGATTTTGAGACCAAAAATAATATGTTTACATCCAGACCCTGTTTACCTATTGCATGAAAATGAAAGGGGACAATGAAAATGGATTCACTATTATTGCAAAAATGGATTTTCCATGCCATTCTTACTGAATAACAAATTAGCAAGGGAGGTCTTCTACTCCCCCTCCCCACCTGAAAAGAACTCTGTTCCAACTGCCAGTTGCCTTATATTAACACGTTCTGATGCTAAGGAGTCACAGATTCTATATTGTTTTTCAAGCTTTGTGTCAATGACCTGCTCAAACAGGACGGCCTACACCAGGGGTCCCCAACCTTTTTGGCACCAGGGACCGGTTTCATGTAAAAAAAATTCCGCGGACCGGTGGGAGCCTCCAGTAGGTGAGTCGAGTCACGTGGGGCACATGCGCATTCAGCGGTCACGTGGAACCCAAGGCGGGAACATGCGTCTCATGGGAACGTGACCCGGGGAGGGCGCCTTGCGTGCAACTGGGCGGGAAAGCTGCCAGAGGTCCCAGGTGAAGGATCCTCACCTGGGGCAGGGAAGGATGGACTGCATCCTGGGCAGGAGGGCCTGGCTGGGTGGTGCCCCCCCAATGCAGGCCGTTGCCCCTGTCCTGCCCTCGGGGAGCACCCCAGCCAGCCACCAGGATAACAGAGCGTTTGATACACTTTCCTAAGAGTTGCGCTACTCTCTCCGCCATTCACTCCAGCCCGGTTACTATCAAGCCATGGACCGGCACCGGTCTGTGGCCCAGGGGTTGGGGACCCCTGCCCTACACTATTTCAGACAGATGGTTATCCACCCTTTTCTTAAAAACCTCCAGTGATAGAGTACCCACAACTTCTGGAGACAAGTCGTTGCACTGATTGTTCTAACTGTCAGGCAATTTCTTCTTAGTTCTAAGTTGGTGGTTAACAAAGTTCGTAACAGCATTTGTACCTTCATGTCCTTATAAAGCCACAATTTTCCTTCTCGTAAAACGAAATAGCGCTCTTGAAATTTATTGGCAGAGAGCAGCAGCTTGGATGGTTCTTCTTTGTATTTTAGGTAGCCAGCTTTGACGGGGCCTTCGGAAGTTTCCTCTGTCGGGATGATTAAGAAAAAAAAAATCATTTGGTTCACAATCTTCACCTGCACATATGGAAGCCAAATACTACCCTCTCATCCTGCAATCTCCAGAGCCGTACAGTCTACAAGCTTGAAATTCAGTGCATTTGTTCTTCCTGGCTTCTAGGTGCTAGTTAAGAAAGGATTTTTTTGAAATGACCATCAGATTGCCAGTATTTTTATACATTGTTATATTAACGCACATCGATGCTCAGGAGTTTGACGTTCTACTCCCCCTCCCCACCTTAAAAGAACTCCATTCCAACTGCCAGTTGCCTTACATACAAGGTACAATAGCAGAGTTGGAAGGGACCTTGGAGGTCTTCTAGTCCAACCCTCTGCCTAGGCAGGAAACCCTATAGCATTTCCAACAAACGGCTGTCCAACATCTAGTTAAAGACTTCCAGTGTTGGAAGTCTTATATTAACACACTCTGAGGCTAAGTAGTTAGGCATTCCCTCCCCACCTGAAAAGAACTAAATAAACTGAAAGCTAGGTGTACTTACTGACCGTGATGCTCCACAATTCCTCCACGATGCTCCCGCTGCTCGGTGGAGCATCGTGAAGGCACCATACGCTCCGTGCGCGTAAGCGTAAGCCCTGAACAGACTCAAATACAAGTAAGCAGCACAGGCGGTGGGGGCAGGTAGGCCCTCCAGAGCACCATACCAGAACATACCTGGTGCTCCTAGCAGGCACTGGTGTATCCATACTGGTCACATCCCACCACTGATGTGTGCATGCATTTGCATTTAAGTGCAAATGCACTCGTGCTTGTGTGCAATATCTTTTGGGCACCGAACCGGTAGCAATGCTGGCAGGAACCCGCCCCTGGTCACAAGTCAGTGTTTTCAGCCCCGTTGTACCATCAAACAGTTACTAAATGAACTGTTTGTAAATTGAGGACTACCTGTGAGAGGGAATGTGTCTCGGTATTTACCTTCCCCTGTTAGTCCGACCGTTGGAAATTTCTTTACTATAAGAGAGGCGTTGCTGGGGCTGGCCAAGGAACTCCAGTGAAGGATTTGTTCCAGAATGTTCTCAGTGCAGTGCAGGGGACGTTCTAGGAGAGAAGAAAGTATTAAAATGTCATGGGTTGTTATCTGACGATCAGTTGGTCATTCTGGATGTTTCCACATGCCCTATACCAGTGAGGGCTAACCTTTTTGTCATGTGCCAAAAACACGTATACGCATGCGTGACAGCATGCATGCACACATAATGCAACGTACCCCCACATGCATGCGTGACTCCACGCACTTCCCAATGCATGCACGCGTGACCCCCTCATTTACCCTGCATGCGTGTTTGACCCCTGCACATCTGCGTGTGGCCCCTGTGCACATCCTGCTCCTTCCCCACAGGTGTGTGCATCTCCTACAGGCGCCTAGCCCCCTGCGCATGTGCGGCAGGGACCTGATTGCACGGCTCACAGCTGAGCTGTGCGATTCTCAAATGGTTGTTTTTTTTACTACCAGTTTGCTGTCTAAGTTCTATTGCTACCCTGGTTCCCTGAAAATAAGACCTCCCCAGAGAATAATGCCAGCTACTGGATGGGTGGAGTCAAGCATGAACTTAGCTTAGAGCAGTGATGGCTAACCTTTGTGTTGTTGGGTTCCAAAAATGGCCCATAATGCAATGCATGCATGGCACACACACACACACACACACACACACACACCTAGCACCCTACCCTCCTATGCATGCGGGCCTCCCTGAAGCCTCCTGGAACCAAAAACGGGCCGCGGGTGAGGACATTCCCCCTCATGTCCTGTTTTGGGCCTAGCAGGCCTCCCTAAATCCCTTAGGAACAAAAATGGGCCAGGGGTGAGGACATTCCTCAGAGAATAAGCCCACGACTCACCTAGTTCTCCATTTTCGATCACTTCAAAGGTGGCCCACATGTCATCTTTGTGAGGGGTGAGGTTTTTGATACCCAGGATGTCGTGAGTCAACTCCTCCGCCTCCATTGTTGGCGAGATCTACTTTGAAGATCAGATAAGAGTTTAGAAACGATTTAAAACTCCTGAGAGGAAGTTTACCTCACGCCACAGTTTTATGCCCTCACATGAGGGGAAGGGAAAAAGAAACAAAAAACAAAAACCAATATGCCCAACCAAGACATCAGAAGCTATTGAAAGATGATAGCGGAAAAGGCTCAATATGCTTAAAAGTGACAGAGGGATATTATGGGAAGTGTTTTACCTCACACCATTTTCCCTCCAAAAACCTATTTGATATTTCTAGGCAGCAGGGGGGGGGAATCCTACCGGTTCACATCAGTTTGTTCGAACCGGTAAAGACAATTGTCATTGGTTCTGCAAACCAGTAGTAAAAGAAAGAAAAACCAACAACTTCCAAGGATCGCGCAACTCGGCTGTGAGCCGCGCAACCATCAGAACTTTTTTTTTTTCATTTTTAAAGCATTTTTTTCATGCCTATTTGCCCGAACTGACAGGAAAAAAATTGCTTAAAAAATTGGGGGGAAAAAAAGGTTCCATGATTGTCATGCCATGCAATCATGGGAAACATTTTTTTCACTTTTTAAAGATTTTTTTTTACTACTTATTCGCCCAAATCAGTAGTAAAAAAAAAAAAATGCACAGCGCCTATAAGGCACATATTACCTGAAAACCATACCTGAAAACTTACTGTGGTGGAGGAATTCCATTTGCAATATCTGCCCAGAGTTTTTGGCTAACAAATGCGGGGTGCTGAACATGGGATCGCCCATTGCGCCCATGATGTCGGTTCCACTGAACAACAAGGGTTGTTTAAAGAGAAAGTCATACAAACCCTTATTATAATGCTGGAATCCGGTTCCTTCCTTTCCACATATACTTCAATGAGCAAGTCTCCAGCCTGAGAAATCTAAAAGGAAAGACATTTTATTAAAAAATAGAATAAGGCAATGAATCAACGTTGAGGTGCTCCATTTATTCCCTTATCCTCTAGGCAGAATCTATTTTTTTAAACATTTATTTCAGATTTGTGACGTGATCTAGTCTCTCCCAGGTCGTCAACCTATTGTAGAATCCTAGTAAACAGCTGGGGTAGTAAAAGGGGATTTCTATGGAAATTTTTCCATCTGCAGGCCAAAGCAGGGAGAAAAGTAGAATTAACAAGGCTATTTCACCTTGGTCAAGATTTTACTGCCCTGTCTTCCACCTATTCCCCAAAATGTGGTTGACTGCAACTTACTAAGTTTCAGTAAACTAGAAAAGGGTCCTTTTCAAAGTTTATTTATTCACCTTGTAGGAAGTTAGCACCCACCCCTCTCCTAGGGAAATGAGATATTTTAAGAAATATTAAAAGGACAGAATGTTTCTGCTAAAAGGAAGGCAGAAATTCAGCCACCCCACATCTTTGTCAATGGACCATTAAGGCCTGAGCCAGTCAATTCTATATAACAAAGATCTACCTCCTTCAGGAACAGCCATAATAGGAATCCCAAAGCCCTTTCATTACATCATCACCCAAGCAAGAGTCAACCAAGTTTGGGGTCCAGGAAAAGTCTACAGATTTGCCTCTGCATGGCCCCATGGGAGTCTGGCAACCAATCAGAATACAAGCTCAAACTCAACAGCCCAGAGAGAGCATAAAACCCAGATACTCTCTCAGCATCTCTTCCTCCTTTCCCCCAGGACCTCAAACCATTTGATCCTGTCCGTCATCAATAAACCATCTTTCCAAGCAGCCTCCGTGTTTCCGGTGTGTTTTCTCCCCACTTGGAACTGAACCCCGAAGCACGTTTCTTCCAACAGCCGCACAAATGAAGGAATTGCCTTTACATACGTGGGTGTCTTTCCATTTTGTGATGAAGCTGTTCTCAGTCTCCATTTGCTTGACACGGTCTTGCTGAATCTGTGCAAACAGCAACAAACAAACAACAACAGTTTTATGAAAGGAGGTGTCCAAGCGTCTGTTTGAAGAAAGAAATTCTATTTTTGCATCCCGTGTACGCAGGCCGGGCTAATAAAGGGAGATGTCCATCTCTCAAAACGATTTTTGAGTAATATAATAAAGAGCAAATTCAATCCAATATTTTGATATATTCCATCACTGTTATTACAGATAAAGGTTAAGGTTCCCCTCGCACATATGTGCTAGTCGTTCTCGACTCTAGGGGGTGGTGCTCATCTCCGTTTCAAAGCTAAAGAGCCAGCGCTGTCTGAAGACGTCTCCTGGTCATATGCCCGGCATGACTCAACACCGAAGGCGCACGGAACACTGTTCCCTTCACACCAAAGGTGGCTCCTATTTTTCTACTTGCATTTTTTACGTGCTTTCAAACTGCTAGGTTGGCAGAAGCTGGGACGAGTCACAGGAGGTCACTCTATTATGCGGCGCTAGGGATTCGAACTGCCGAACCGCCGACCTTTCTGATCGACAAGCTCAGCATCTTAGCCACTGAGCTGCTGCGTCCCTTGCATATTGGTGTTAATAAATAAAAGTAATTCTCAACTTATGACCACAATGGGAGTCAGAATTTCCACTGCTAAGTCCGGCTGTTATAAGTGAGTTGTCCTGATTTTATATGATGAAAGTTCATCCTTGCCAATCACTTTCAAAAAGTTCTCTCTGTCAGGTCAGGGTTCCAAATAGCCTCCAAAATTAAATCCGAGTCCGAGGCAAAGGATTCCTCAAAGTTCCAATGTATGAAGAGAGCCACGTTGGCACATCTGGGAAAACCTGAATCTGGAAGCTTCCCGGTTTTCCCCACCCAGTTGAAAGTCCAAGATCTTGCCCCCACACCCACCAGTCCATCCCATGGTCCAATCTTCCATTGTCATACTGGCAGTTCCACCCATCCAGTTCTGATCAGGTGCAGAGGTGCAGAGATAAAGGGTGACCTTGGCTTTCTGGAAAGAATATTGTTATGGCTACATATTATGTGGTCAAAGATCCACAAGGAAAGATGGCTGTAGGCCTGACATTCTGAACCTTTATTTTCACCCAGGTAGAAACAAATGCTTACTACATATTTCTTACAGGAGAAGACGATAGTTTGAGTCTGCTCTGGAAATCCCTGAACTGTTTTGTTGACTCAGCTCCATCCCTTCTCTTCAAAGAAATCTTAGTCCTGTTCTGACAACACCTGATTTCTGAGCATCAAGAAATGCATGAAAGGCACCGTGACATAAAAACAATGGAAGAGAAGAGGACATCTTTTAAGGAGGACTCGTGAGCAGACTGAGGCATATGAATGTAATTTCTGATTTGGTCACTTGATCCAACTAAACGCACAGGCTGCGCTGGGACCGAGGGACTTGGCTGCTGCCTCTCCAACTCTAAAGCATGTTCTGAGTTTCTGTCTGTAAAAATATTTGCAAAGAAAAATGTCTGTTTCACTGAATGGAATGCAGTCCATTTAGGGAAGCTGGGAGTTTCTTCTGAGAGCTGCTTGAGAGGCCCAGCCCCAAAATAGGATGATGGTTTTCTTGGGAAAGATAACAACTGCCCAGCCCAGGAGGAAAACTGAACCTGGATGAAGTCATCACCAAAATTCAGGAATGAGGATGAGGAAAATGAAGGAGAGATACATTGTATGGGAAACATTGTGATGGCATTATTCAAGAAGAAGGAAGAGGAAGAGTAGAAGACAGTTTTGTTGAGCTGGCAATGACCCATCCCTCTATCTTAGGTCAACCCTAGCAACCTCCAAGAAATAACAGGACATTTGGAGGTCAGGGGAGATTGTTCTGACCAAGATCATGAAGACAATTCCTTGTCCTGATAAAACCTCCTTTATTTAGGTTAAAGGGAATTCCTCTCCAGTCACGTTCTGGTCCTTCATGAGATTTCACAATGACAGAGCTTTATCAGGATTGGAGAGCTGCCAGGCCGGTATCTTCTAAACTCCATGCTGTAGCAGCAATTCCTTGGCAAGACGTCAAGAACAGATCTTCACCCTAACGAATGGAACTAATGGTCTCCTGAAAACTCCACTCCCCTTTCACTCCTCTTTACTCCCTATAGGAGGGGTCATTCATCATCCACCTGTGCCTTTACTCCCAAGTCTGTGAATTCCTTGTTCCTTAGCTGTTCCCTTCTCCCAGCACATGCACACATCAGTAACAGGCTCCAGCTGTTCCTCTGCCCCACTGATGTCTGACTCTGAAGGCAGCTGACAACTGTCAGAGGGCCCTGGACCCCTCTCTGCCTCCGACACAGAGCCCTCCTCAGAGCCTTCCCCAGACTCCAGGACTGGCCCAGGTTCCTCCCCAACCCTCCTCACTGCCACCAGCTCCGCTGGCCACATGCGGGCCACAGGAGAGATATCACTTGTATACCTTCTTCTCTCTGGGTTCTCCAGACGAATGGGGGTTCCTATTCTGAGACCCACAGTTCAACCCAGAGAGAGGGTACCAGACAGGGGAAAGCTGTCCTTGAACATCACTGAAGTTTCAGGTTGTCTGGAAGATACCATGGACCAGAAGGAGGCCACAGGATCATCTTTAAAAAAAAAAAAGAGCTAACTGGAAAAGTGTCAGGACTCAATGGCTGCATTTAGGGGAAGCCAAATGGTCAAATCCAATTAGATGCAGCTCTATTTTTAAACTAATCAAGACACTCAAAAAGCTAACGGGAGGATTTATTAATTGAACTCTTTATCCGTAGGATGCAATATTACTTCTCCTGCAAAGTTTCTCGAAAGAAGGGAAAAAGCCTCTTAATCTCAAATCGGCCGCCTTGCCTCGTTACATAATTCAAGGCGAGAGCTTAAGGAATTCAAAAGAAGGATTAAAGGGGGAGGTTTTTTTAATGGAGAATGTGAGGAGTCACGGCAAAGCTGGGCACAGCCAAAGTGGGACTTAGCATACAAATTACGAGTCGAGTTGGCGCATCCAGGATGCCCTCCGCAAGTGCCTTCCAGCCGCTTGCCAAATTGCAGAATCAGAGAAAACGGATTTATTATTATTGTTATCATTTCTTCAGGGTAGTATTTTTTGTAACTGTTCCTGACCTGCACAGGAATTATAATCAGGTTTTCAGGTTCAGGAATTGGCTGGCGAAAACTTCAATAATATAGATGTTGCTTCCAATATTTAGAATTCCTTCAAAGTTTTGAGAGCTATAACGTTTCTCCCATGTCACAGTGTTTCTGGACCATAAACTTGTTTTCCTTCTCCATGGATCTCCACTGTTTCCAAATCTATTTCTTTGGACTCTAATCTGAGTATAGTTTTTGCCATATCCTGAAGAGACTGGATTTTAGTCTGCTTATTCTCAGCAGGACCATAGCATGGTGCCAGATCACAAGGGTTTGAAATAGGTCTGCTGATCTTCAGACAGCTCCAAACAAATCACTCCAGAGGTCTCACTCAAGGCTCAAAGGACCAGATTTAAATTGTCCTACTTCAGAGACATTAAGTGAAGATAGAAAAGGCTGAAATTCTGAGAAAGGTGAAGGAAAGAGATGAAGGGGATGACTAATTGCCAGATGGATGGACTGCAGGGATGGGTGGAAGATCTAAAGGACCAGGTTGGGGCAATGATTCCTGGAGAAAATCAATGTATTGGAATGGAATGGAATGGAATGGAATAGAATAGAATAGAATAGAATAGAATAGAATAGAATAGAATAGAATAGAATATGGAATG
>JAPKID020005642.1:0-11020 GCA_026931265.2 Tropidonophis doriae | reverse complement strand
AGCCAGCAAAGCTGGCTGGAGAATTCTGAGAGCTGAAGTCCTTCAGACTTAAAGTTGCAAAGGTTGGAGACCCCTGTACAAGAGCATCTGATAATTCTTTATATATTAATCAAGAAATAACAATCCCTGGAAATGGAGAAATGGATGGTTTAAAATTCTCAAAGATGTATGAGAAGATTGCATAAATTGACAGAGAAGCAGGACTTGTGAAGAAAACCTATAGGTGAAAATTGCAGAATGTTTATGAACAACTTTTGCTATATTGATGATACGGTATTACTATCTAAAAGCAATGAAGTCTATGTTGATGAAGAATTGGAATATAATCTTAAATTGACCTATGGCTAAAAGTGAAGGCAACAAAGATTCTAACAACTGGAAACATCAATTATTTACCACTTGATGAAGAAGAAATAGAAATTGATGATAACTTCAATTTGCTTGGATCACTAATCAATACTGAAAATAAAAGCAGGCAAGAAACTAAACAATGAATCATTCTTGAGAAAACAGCTACAAAGTAGACAAGATGTTTATTTACAAAGACTAAAGTATACAAAGACTCCACTTTTTCAGATCATTATCAATAATTGATACAAATGTGAAAGGTGAACAATGAAAAAATGAGATAGGAAGAAAATAAATACTTTTGAATTATGGTGCTCCTAATATAGGAATATATTCATATATGAATATGAGTTACAAATCTGAAGTGAGCAGCTACACAAATTGAACAAACAAGCAAATAAACAAGGATGCTGCAGGTACCATGGATTGCCTGACAAACAAATTAATTAGTATTGGGGTAAATCAAGCCTAAATTTTCAGCCTTAGAAACTGAAATGAAAGCCCAAGAGAAAAATCATTACAGAAAGAGATCATGCTTGACAAGGCTGAAGGAAATCAACAAAAAGGAGACAGACAATGCAGCAACAGTCATGAAGAATGCCTCTCTAGCAACAATTAGTTGCATGGTTGAAGACTGAACAGAATTCAAGACAACAATCCACAGGGTTGCCATGAGTCAATACAAACTTAGTGGCAACTTATAAGAGAAGTGATACAGTGGGTGGGTCCAGCTCATGTTTGCTCAGATGTTCGTGCCATCTATGATGATGAACATAATGAAGGGCCAACTGTGTCTAACTAAACCCAAATGTCAAACTATTATTAGGCTTCAAATGATTTTAGTACAGAAATACTCTACCAAGAAAAGAAACCCGAATAGAACAATTCTCTGTACTAAAATGTTGACAGTTAGGAACATAATGTTCGGTCACCATTGTCTCAATTTTCATGCTTTTTTTCTACACACTCCACGGAATCACCCAATATAAAACAATACTTTCTCTGAACGGCTTATTTCTATGGCAAACTGCTAGCAGTATGGAGAGAATCAATGCATAGTTTTGCTTTGTTGTATTTTATTCCTTTTTTTTTTTTGAAAGCCATGGTTTGAGATCTTTTATTGGAGTTTGGGATAATTGTATCATATTTTGAAATGTATGCTTTCGGTCTCAGTTTTACCTTTATCCTAATTATCTTCTATTTTTGCTTCTTTCTGAAATCATACAGAATGCATTAGGTTCTGCTATCTAGTGAGTTGAAAACCATGAGCAAAACAATAATGGAAGCTTGCCAATCACTATTGTTATTCACATTCTTGTTTGCATTAGAGATAAGTGGATGTTTGCTAGATTTTTTTTTTGCATTTGTATTAAAATTTAGAAAAGTATTGAAGGAAGTGATGTCTCAAAAGAGTTGGATGAAATAATTAAGCCTCCTATGGAAAAACTCCTATTCATTGTAATGTTTTACCAATTTCTTTCTCAGCTGTTTAATGTCTATGGTGAAATTAAACAGCTGAGCAGAAGAAGCTTCTTGGATGAGAAGTGACATGTCTTCAAAGAAGAACCAGGAAGTCCAGTTGCCTCTTGAAAAAGCACCTTTGGGGTCTCAGCTGTTTACTTTTGGTAGGTAAATTATCTTCTCCAATTCCCAAAAAACCTCTTCTTGCTTGAACTCGACTTGTCTAAGGAGAATTTTATCTTTCACAGTTCATGTCAGTCCTACCAGGTAGACCTGACAGAAATGTTCAGATAAGCTGATTCCCCATTATTATAAAACTATAGCAGCAGAATCTTGCAATTCTGAAAGCAACATTCTCTTACCATCAGCTTTACAACTGAAGAACTTAAAGATTGTCCTTTCTGAGCCTCTTACTCTACTCACTATGCAACTGTGGACTATGCTGTCTCATTCCCTAGGCAGCATGTCTTTGCCCATCTTCTAAAGCAGGGGTCTCCAATCTTTGCCACTTTAAGTCTGACTTGAGAATTCTGGGAGCTGAAGTCCTTCAGACTTAAAGTTGCAATGGTTGGAGACCCCTGTTCTAAAGTCTGTCCCACATACCATTACAGCCGTGGTTTCATCAAGTGCTTGTGGGAAGGAACATCGATGCCCTTATTAAACAAAATAAAAATATGTGAGGAAGGATTCATCAGAAAAGACAGGATAAAAATCTAGAAAAAACAAAGAATTAGAAACTGAATTCATCTGTGGGAAAAGAGCTTGGAGGCTGACTCAGATTCATATATGAAATGAAAGGCCACTGAACTGATTATTTTTTCCACTCTTTCTTTTCAGTATTTTTTTTTATCCTTACATTTGAAATATAACTTTTTTAAAACATCCATACAATGTTCAGTAAGGCTTAAGCATGCTGCTTCAAAGTTTCAGGGAACAGTTTCTACTCTGAAATACTTGGTATCTCATTAGCAGCAGAGGATCTAGGTATTGTAGAAGATTATGAATAGGTTTTAGTGCAGGTCCTGTTTATGTGGAAGGCTGTCTATGCTTATTAAGTCCCTCTCATTATTGTACACAGGTAGTCCTCAACTTACAACAATTCAACTTAGTGAGCATTCAAAGTTACAACAGCACTGAAAAAAGTAATTTATGACCATTTTTCACACTCTCTAAATCAATAAAAGACCAATAAACTTTTCTGCATTCATTCATTTCTCAGTAGCGTACTGAAGAATTTAGATTTGGTTGCCACACCCCTCTGTCTAGCATAAAACCATCCTGCATTTCCCAAATGTTGTTCACTGTCACCTCTTATGCCTTTTCAAGCAGAATTATGACAAACCTTCCAAGATTAAACTGACCTCCTTCCTTATAGTTTTGCATTCACCCTTGCTATTTCTTCCCTTTCCCATAGAGGGCAACAGTATCTAAATTTTTATAATCTTTAGGCACAGATGCAATTTCTGCACACTTGTTAAACCAGTCACACAACTTAGTTATAAGCAAACCACTTCCTTATTTTAACATTTCTAATGACTCCATCCTCACCTATAGTCTTATAGTTTTATCAACATTCGCACAGCATGTTCGTCATTTTTCTCCCAGACAGTTATTTGTGCAGCCTTCGTTTCAATCAATCCCTTCCATTGACACAGCATTATTATTCCAATTCAGATCTCTAAAGTGCTTTATTCCTTCAGTTTCATCTCAAATAATTTTCATCCCATTTATTATTAATTCCTTTCACTCTGCTGGAGGCTTATTTTTTAACCTCTTTACTCACTTTCAGTGTCCCCTCCGCTCCATCAGAATTACTCTGCCTTTCTTTTTCCACTTTTAATCTGAATTGTCCCTGGCACAATATTTGCAACTATATTTTATTTGTTGCGTACCTTAAAGATAGTCCCTGCTTAATGGTGGATGTTTAACACGCATTCAAAATTAAGGCTACTGAAAAAGTAACTTTGTAAGCTTGCACTTACAACCACCGCAGTGTCTTCACAGTCACATGACCAAGATTTGGATTTGGGCATTTTGCATCTGCTGAGTATTGCAAACATTGCAGAGTTCTACAGTCACGTGATTACCATTTGTGTGCTTCACAGGTGTCTTCTGACAGGCAGAGTCAATAGAGAAGTCAGCAGGCTGCAGAAACACACACACACACACACACATTAATCACTGTCCATCTTGAATGCATAGTGGAAAGAGGAAACCTGAGTGTTCTCAAGGTTGATGTTATATGGAACAAAACTGTGGCTGAATCTGGATGGGGCGGGTTGTCAGTGGTGGTAGTGGTGAGGGGGTAGAGCATTGGCAATGGGCAGTATCAGCAGGAGACTGGATAGCAGCCAGAAGTGGCAGCAGAGGGTGGACCGGCAACTGCAGTGGCCCTCCACAACAGTTCCAGTTTCTTATGTGGGCCCTTTGGAAAATTAATTGTCCACCCATGATTGAATCATCTGTCATAAAAATGCAGATTGAAACACAATAAACTATGAATCTCATTTGCTTCCCACAGAAAGCAAAATTGTACATTTGGCAAACACAAATTCATCTTTGAGCAGATAGAAAAATCATAGATAAAATAATAGGGTATTAGAAAATAAGAAGCAGTATATTAGGCTAAAGTTATTTGAGCGTGTTATATCATACAATAGTATTATTTATCATTATTATGTAAAGTTGCTTACAATAAACTCCATTACTTAGGATGAGAGGAAATGCACAGCTAAACCGGGTATTAATTTTCATTTAATATGGTTTCTATTATATGTTAACTGCATATTCACTGAACAAGAAATAGAAATCAGTGAATTTCAGATATATTCAATAAAGGCATGTGACATTTGTTTCATTAATACAGACTTTTAGAAATGTCAAACATTTCAAGTAATTAGATTTTTCATACCCTGCTACCCATTCCATAGTCATAGTCATTGGAGACTGCAAAAGAAAATTAAATTGTAGCTTCTAGAGGTTCTAATTAGTAATAAATTTATTTTAATGTCTTTCTTTTTAAGTTATTTCCATCATACTAATGTAGAACAGTAAAGGCCTTTGGGAAAGGGGGATTAGGAATAAATACGTATATAAATATCCAATAACATTTCTATTTTATTTGCAATGAATTTTATTTCTTCAAAACATTTATTTTTCAAAGTAGTGCTAAGCTAGAATTATTTTCCATGCCAAGTGATTTTGAAGTCTGTATGTTTCCTCATGAATTTTGCATTTTAAAGTACACTTGTGAAGAATTAGCAGCATTAGTTACATGAGTGCAAAGGAGCTTGGGGCATTTTTAAAATCCAACCTACTTTTTCATGTGGAAAATTGCTTTTAAATTTTTCCACATTTCTAAACCTTATCAAAGAAAAAGGTTGAATTGAGCCAAAATTCAGTTTCACTGAATTAAGCCAAAATTCAGTTTCACTGGATCAACCTTCCTGAAGCATGCACTCTCTAGAAGAATTGTGAATACAGTCTCCCTATACCTACTCAGTCTCATTGATGGAAATCCTCATATATCTTTTTTTTTAAGTAAAGTTTTTTATTTTTCTATTTTCATAACATATAATCACATGTATACTACTGCATAGCCAACATCATATTGTATTATTAAATGTTTACATCAATTTGTCTTGTCATCAACTCCCAAAATCAATGGCTCTTCTGCTCTCCATACACCAAATTTGTACCTTATCCATAACATTCTTCTCCCTCTCTCTTCCACCTCTCTACCTCCTTTCTTCCCTCTGTCACCCTTCTCTTCTCTACTTCCCTTTCCTCTCTCCTTCTCTTCTCTCCTCTCTTCTTTCCACTCCTTCTTTCTTTCCTCCTCTCCCCCCTGAAATCCTCACATATCTGAAGGGCATCACGATGGAAAGAAATAATTTGAATTTAGGTGTAAATCTTCAGTGCTCTGATAAAGTGCAAAATATCCTAGTTGTGTATAGATATTCCTGGAAATTTATTTACTTTCTTATTGGTTTATAATTACTTTACCCAACATTTTGATTGTTAAGAATAATCCCATTATCAGATGGAAAGAAGACTAAACTAACTTTTGTCAATAAGCTCCATCTTACTCAAGAAGTCTATGGTGTCTCTTATTTAGTTTGGCATACTGGAGGCATGAGATCTGGATACATAAAACCAGATATCCTTAAAGCTATTGTACTGGTGCTTGAAACAACAGAGTGATCCTGGTTAACTGTTTAGTGTATTCAATATATTAATACCTGGTCCATGGTCCTGAGTTGGATCTAATTTTTTCTTGTATGTTCAGAGAAAACCGCATCATAGGGTTCAATAAATAGAATTTCGATATGCAGAGGTGATAGATCAGGTATGTTCAACCTGCAGCCTATGGGCCACATACAACCCTAGACAGCTAGTAATGTAGCCCCACAAGATAATAACAATAAAAAATAAAGCTTGCTATTTATGAACATTAAGTACATCATAAACTATATTATATATTTTATATGTGGCCCAAGACAATTACACTTCACTCAACGCATCCTCAGTAAGCCAAAAATTTGAGCAACTATGCGATAGATCATTCAACCATTCGGTTTTTATTAGAAGTAATTAAAAGCTAGTGTGGTTTCTATTTGTGCACAGAATGCATAAAATGAGGGCACCAAGTAATTTTTTTCAATGACTCCTGCAAAGTAAGTGATGCATCTTATGCATTGTAGGTTCAGATAAGGTTGGATCACTTGGTTAACCAAGGAAATGATCTAGAGAAAGAGAAATCTAAATAAACCTAATTTAATGCAGTCTTGCACACTCTAAGGTTTGAATGTAGAGCTATCTTTAATAGCTTCTGTGATCCATTTAGAATATTTTCTTATGAGAGGTGTGTTTAAGTTTCAATACTTCAGGCAAGGCTCAGCCACTATTTATATTTCCCCGATTTAGAATCGGTGTGTGTGTGTGTGACCTCTTTTTTCCTAGACTGTTGACCAAGGTCAACTGGGTCTGGAGGTTATTCAGGGTGTATTTTTCAGATGCAGGTTAGCCTTTCATAATTAAAAAAAACTATTTGTATACAGGCAGCAGATGAAAAAAATGGTTCTAAAGTAGTATTTTACCCAGCTCATTTTAAATATTCACCTAGCCTTTATATCTGATGTCTTGTTCATTAACAAGAGAAGATTCATCTTTATCTTCAGCATTTAATCTGTCTCAGCAGTCATTTCCAGTTTTATTTGCCCAGATTAATACTTAATTATAGTCTTATCCACAGTATGATATGCTGCTGATAGAAAATATATCTGTCACTGAAAAGGAGTCAACTCAGCATGTCAGAATTTCAACTACCCTGAATCCATTTCAAAATTCTTTTTGGGAATCCAACTATGTGAGTAAAATATGGAAAACTCATAGCAGGGCAGCTGGTGCTCCACAGAGGGAGTTAGCTAATTCCATGCAAAGCCATATCTAATGAACAGCCTTTTATCCATCGTGGGTTGCTTTCCAGTGCAATCTGTTTATTGCACCACCACATGTTCCAATAATACAGCACTTTCTAGTAATGAGTAGACTCAGAGCCAAAGTCTAGATATCTAGTATATCTCCCTTATCTGTGCTTTGTCCACATTTTCCTAGATAGATTTCTTGCTTGCTTGTAAAGGGCTTCAGATATTAACAGGTGCAAGTGGCTCAGAAAAAGGCAGAAGAATTTCACAAGCAATTAACTTCAAAAATCATACACGCAAACTGGGAGAATTAGAGCAAGACAAATGTTGTTGTTTTTTTTGGGGGGGGGGGTTCCCTTCCAGTCTGACCTAAAAATACTGTGAAGTGTATATGTGTAAGGTATACAGTATTCTAAAAAAGCATTTATAAAACAATTTAGTAAGAATTGTATCATTCATTGGATGGGCTTTTAAATGTTTCATTATTCTCATTGTATCCTCTAAATTTGTTTCCATTGTTGGCAATCTTCCGCCTAATGCTCTTCCAAGAAATAGTGCCATTTCACCTTTTTCTTATTATTTCCACTTTATTTTACATCATGATAGCTTTCCTTTTCTTTGTTGCATCACCAGTACTTGCATTGGAGTGATGCTTCGGAAGCATAGTTATATGGGATACATAACCCCAAAATGTAAACCAAATACAAAGTGACATACGCAACCTTGTATTAATGGCAATTTGATCCAATCTAAAATGATGGGTGACATTCTCCTTCCTTAAGCTGATGAAGCTGTGGAATGTTTTCATGGGCATCAAAAAATGGTTTTGCATTCATTATTATAAACTATTGTAATTAACTCATATTTTTAATATAATAGGCTTTATGGCAATCTGCTTGTAAGTATAAGTTGTCACTAAATTGGACATTGTTAACCCACAGATTGCTTGTACAATCTGTCCCAAGGGTCTGATTGGGAAAGTCAAACTCCAGGAGAAACCTTTGAAATGCCACCTGAGTTGAAAAAAGACAACTTATTCATGCAGAGAGATGAAGAAGATGATAGGCAGATACTAGCTGCACATGTTTTGGTGCTGGGTGGGGATGATTAGCACTTGAAAAATACCCTACTGTTCTTTTCATTATATATGCAAATATAACACAGGTATCTCTAATAAAGGAGAATATTTGTAGCTCAGGGTTGACATAAGGGGTCCTTGATGCTGTCTGAGCTTGCTTGTTTTCTTGCAGATGTTTCATTACTCAAACTAGGTAATATTATCAGTTCTTGTGACCAGTGGTGGGATTCAACCAGTTTGCACCACTTCAGGATAACTGGTTGTTAACCTTCTGAGCAATTTGGTGAATTGGTTGTTGGAAGAAATCATTAGGGCAGAGAAGGGGTTGTTTAATTATTTGAATCCCACCACTGCTTGTGACTAGCATGATGATGTTACCTAGTTTGGGTAATGAAACATCTGTAAGAAAAGAAGCAAGAGAGCATCAAGGACCCCACAGGTCTCTCTAACTGGATGTGTTTTCCATATCCTGTTCATGGACTGTTCATATCTTCAATAATATTGTGAAATCTATGAGATCTTTCAGGCATGCATCCACTTAATTGTTTCTTGATTCCATTTTCAGCTGAGAGGATCTCCAGATAAAAGTGCTCCTATTCTTCATTAGAAGAACTGAAAGAAAATTGAGTATTATTAATTTGCAAATCATCACTGAATACTGGACAATGAAGAGCAACTGCGAAAGAACTCACTATGCCCTGTAAAGAAAAGAAATGAAGGTGAATATGCTGTGAACCCTATTTAATCTTAGTTCTTAGGAGGAAAAATGAGAGTAACCACAACTTGTTCTTGGGTGATAAGTAATCGAAACATATGAGATTTGTCATCTTAACTCTTCATAAACATTTTCATCAGTCAAGAAGATAGAAAAGTGAGTATATGCAAAAAATGTTCCCATAATTCTTCCTGTTCATTTCTCTTCGCATGGTGTCTCAGTGATGACAGAATGTTTTTCCTCTCCTCTAACATAAGGACTGCATAAGGATATGCAATTGCTCTCATTCTGATTTGGCATCAGGAACACAGATATTTGTAAACTGATGAATTTCAGAAGCTGATTTGGAATGAAAGTGAAATCAGAACCATGCATTTCCATTTTCAAGATAAACCCTTAGGAGAATTACAAGGAGGGACTACAATGTGGACTTCTGTATCATCTCACATAGGAGAATCTGAGGAAGATACCCCAACTGTCTTCCAAACATGGTGCCTTCAGTTTCTGAATCCTCCACATTCCCAGATATTGACTGCAGGATTATTTGGCAGTTAAAGTTGACATAAGAAAGAGTGCAGAGAAGAGCCACAAAGATGATTAGGGGACTGGAGGCTAAAACATATAAAGAATATTTGCTGGAATAGGGTATGTCTAGTTTAATGAAAAGAAAGTCTAGGGGTGACATGATAGTGTTCCAATATCTCAGGGGTTGCCACAAAGAAGAGGGAGTCAAACTATTCTCCAAAGCACCTGAAGGCAGGACAAGAAGCAACGGGTGGAAACTAATCAAGGAGAGAAGCGACTTAGAACTAGAAAGAACTTTCCTGACAGTCAGAACAATTAATCAGTGGAACAGAAGTTGCCTCCAGATGTTGTGAATGCCCCAACACTGCAAGTCTTTAAGAAGATGCTGGATAATTATCTGTCTGAAGTGGTGTAGGGTTTCCTGCCTAAGCATGGGGTTGGACTAGAGGACCTCCAAGATCCCTTCCAACTCTGCTATTGTATTGTATTGTATAACTGGCAGCAGAAATTTTGAGTAGTTCGGAAAACCAGAAAATACCACCGGTGGCTGGCCCCAGAGTGGGGAGGGAATGGAGATTTTGCAGTATCCTTCCCCTGCCATGCCTACCAAGCTACGCTGACAGAACCAGTAGTAAAAAAAAAAAGACTTTCACTACTGGACTAGATAATATAATCTATAAAGTCCACCATTATGTTAAGCCATTACATGGGTTATATTTGAGAGCAACAACAAATGAATAAACAAAGCCCAATTTTTTTAAAAAAATATATATAAATGGTTTGGGTATATAAGTTTTTATAATATATCAAATCAGCAAGACCATAGTGTAGGTTTTATTTTCTGATCCAGAAGGGTTTTTGAAATACAGAGAATACATTAAAAAAAATAGTCACTGCACAGGTAGCTGTCTAAAAGTGAGGATGGAAAAAAGAGAAAAAATTATTAATTATTTTTTTTTTCAGACATGAAGTTTTTTTAACCATGGTTTAGCAATTCCCTCTCTTTACAATATTTTGTAGGGCAAGTATTATAATATTCCTAGAAGACTTATTTCAAATGTATTGGATTCAGTGAGGGGTAAGTTGTTTGATCTGCTTTTAATTTTGATGATGGAAAAAAGGAAGGAAAACTACAAATCAGAAAAGTTGATTGAAAATCTACCGCAGCTGCAACCCCAAGAGAGATAATTCACTGAAATTATTTTCTGAGTTCCACCTATCTTTACAATTAATATGTCCTATAAATGGTAAAAACAAAGCTTTGAGATTTTTTTTTAATAAATAGCTGTTTCCCTGGATTTACTGACAAGTTTTTGTGCTTTAATAGATGATCACAACTACAGAATGCAGTGCAGATGTACAGTATGTGTGTAGCTTCTGTAATGATAATAATACAATAGCAGAGTTGGAAGGGAACTTGTAGGTCTTCTAGTCCAACCCCCTGCGTAGGCAGGAACCTTATACCAT
>JAPKID020005641.1:0-11020 GCA_026931265.2 Tropidonophis doriae | reverse complement strand
TGTGAACCGCCCCGAGTCCCTTTGGGGAGAGGGGGCGGTCTATAAATCTATAAAATAAATAAATAAATAAATAAAATCAATAGCAATGGGGAATGTAGAACAAAAGCTGAAAACCCATGTTCAAAGTGCATCTTCAAAGTAGAGTTAGGTTTACAATGGAGCCAGAAGAATCTTGGTCCATTATTCCTCAACATTTATGGACAGTTTGAATGAGAAAGTGAAGAGTATGTTTATCAAACTGCAGCTGATATGATACTGAGGGAATAAATAATACAATATCTTAGAAGACAGAAATAAAATTTGAACTTGACAGCTAAGGCAGAGCTGAGAATAATGGAACAAAGATTAGCTGACGCAATTGAGAAATAATTCATGGAAACACAGATCAAATGAAAAAAGAAAAACCAGAACAAGGCATATCTGGTTTGGTTGCACCACTTATTAAAAAGATCTTAGAATAATACTTGACCATAACCTGTATATTAGTCAACCATGTGATGTAACTGCAAAACAACTACCACCAAAAAATCCCACTAACAATCATTTAAGCCTACATCAATGAAAGTATAATTTCCAAACCACGGAAAACAATAGTTCAAATTACCTGTGTTGTTCAGGTTTCCAGCTCGGAGCAGCATACTTTAAGACAGTTTCAAACAAATTGGAATAAGTATCTCTTGGCCCACTCACCAACCTTCTCGGCATCTTCTTTTCCATGCTTCCCATCAGTGCCTCCAATGAATTCAAGGGCAGCATATCTGAGTAGCCTGCCTACTGCCTGGTTGACTAAGCCTTGCTTGAATGCAAAGTTAGCCACAACTAAAAGAAGATAGAAAAGATGTTTGTGGGGAGGGAACTGCATTTGAATGTAAGGGTAGCAGCCTGTCTGGTGATCATTTTTATCTCCTAACACTATTTCCAACCACCCCTTAGCCACTATGTGCTGCCACCCTTGAAAACAAGTTCAGTATATCCATTGCCCCACTAGCTTCTCCCCTGATTTTCCCAGCACCTTCCTTTCCCTCTAGCAATCATCACTGCCACATACTCCTCCCATTGCTGCCTGCACCATTTGCCCAGTTTCTTCACCGAAAAACATTTGAGTCCAGAATACCCTATTTCAGGCTGAAAAGAATCACCTAGAAGTGGCAGTCCCATGTACAAAACATTTTATTCACTGAATGCTTTTCATCTCATTTTAATACATTTAATTATTTGTGTAGCACATAAAAGAGGAAACAGTTTTCATGGGATGGCTTATAATCAATCCCTTTGCAATGATCACTATATCTAAAGCAAAATAAAGTACACCATTTTATCTCTTTTATAGAAGGGAGACTGTAAAGTCGCTATCATGTATTTATGCATTTAAGCTATCATTTCCTCAAGGTCTGAACTGTGAAATCTTAAGGGGGACATTCTCTTCTCCAATCAAGTATTAGGAAGCCAGTGAGAGAACTATTAGGTTCACCTGACTATATATTTCAGAGCAATCTTGCTTTTTAAATATTAAAAACGTTGGAGAAAACCGGAAGAAACAATATATTATATATGGGACTGTCTTTCAGAAATTTCAATTAACTAACTAGCTAACTAGGACTGGCCAGAAAAATCCTATTATGGCAACAAATCCATCTTTAAATAGGCATTAACCTAAAGAATGGCTCAAATGGGTCAAGTCAAGATCAACTCTTAATGATTTCATGGGTACATCAATTTAGTTTTCTTGGCAACACTATGACAATAATTATTGCCTGTTTTAGGTTGCTTTTAAAATGTTGCAGTCTAGCCTGAACTCTTAGAATGCCTTTAGAACAATACATCTCTTACACAATAGAAACTCAACCAGCACTCAAGTGCGCTAGCAGCAAAAGCATCAAGGAGTTCATTCATATAGAAAATGCGCTTTTATTATAGATATCAGGAATTCTAATGAAGATGATCAGCTACTGTGGAATCTAGCAATGTAAGAGACTCGGGTATCTCATCCTTCTTGTATCATGTTTTGTGACTGGCCTTGTCTAATCTCAAATTCTTTGCTTCCAGATTTGGACACTTCAGTCTTTACAATAGTAATCAAGTCCAACCTTATATATTTTTCTGAAAACAGTCAAGGTTGGCTTTGGACTTTCTCAAGGAACATCTTCACTATTTAAACTTTATTCACTAAAACCTTAAGAATTTCATCTTGCAACATGGCAAGATAGGTGGCTACTAGAGGAAGGAACTTTTCAGGGGTTGTGTTCCATCTATGGAATTGTCTCTCAAGAGACGCTTACAGTGCCAGTTGACATAGCAATAGCACTTAGTCTTACATACACTTCATAGTGCTTTTCAGCCCCCTTTAAGTGGTTTACAGAGTCAGCATATTGCCCCTGACAACCTGGGTCCTCATTTTACCAACCTGGGAAGGATGGAAGGCTGAGTCAACCTGGAGGAGGTCAGGAACAAATTTCCGGCAGTTGGCAGAATTAACCTGCAATATTGCATTCTAACCACTGCGCCACCATAGCTCTACAGTGCCAGGTGAAATATTATATGGTCTATAAAAACCATTTTGGTGTTTTACATTTTTGACATTTTATAGTTATTTTATTGTATATTATTGTCTATTGTGATTGTAGGCCATATTCATTGCCCTTATTGCTGCTTCTGATTTTTATTGTGTGTTTTTGTTTCCCTGTTGGCTTTTTCTTTTGTTTCATATTATTTCACCTCTTCATGTTTAATTAGTCATACAGAGCCCATGGGTTGCTGTTATATCTCAGCTGGTTTCAATAACGCAGGCTTGCCCTGAAAATGACTTGAAGGTGTTGTTCAGTTCAGGTTTAGAAGACACAGAAGGTTCATGATTTGTCATTTTGGATCAAATGAACTATAACTGAAAAAGGAACGGAAATCAAAGATGCAAAGGGTTGAACAGCCACATATTAATTTCTATAGCATTAACTCATGTTTTAATGTGGTTTTTTTGTGAAGCAATCCATTGGGAAGAGCTCAAAAGTTAATGATTTGCATGAAAAATCAGTTCAGTCCATGATGACTTCAGGCTACATATCTAAAACCCTATACAGAATTACTCAGATGGATCAAATGCCATTTATAAAGCAAGTTTCATCATACGATTGAAACAAAAGTTGCAAACTCACAAACTAAAACAAATATAATAGCAGTATTATGATCTAGTTTGCGCATTACCAAACAAAGATGCTTTACAAGCAAATAACACTTTTATTCAACTAAGCTATTTTACAAAACAGAACCTGACAGATCTGTATCCAATTACAGCTCGGTTATGCCAAACATGAATTAAAACAATGAAAATACCTATTTAAAGTGAGAATGATGCCTAGAAAAAGGATGAAAGCATAAAAAATGGCTATAAGAAAAAACATACACTTTCTGTATGCATCTTATGCCCATGTCTTTGAAATCACTGGTATTTGTTTGTGGAAGTAATTAATGAAGCTGTTTCCTAAATGTGGGTACAATTACGTGTCTATATATACCCAGTGAAATTAAATGCATCCCTTTTGGAATGTTTCACAGATTCAAGTCTCATTTGGGTTATCAACCTGATAACTAGTTGTCAAGTTGAAACAGAACAGTGTTAAATATAATCCAGTTCTGGCCTAGATTTTTGTCTTTAAAAAACAACAATAAAAGTAGCTTACTTGTACAGCTTCAAAACTTACAAAGTAAGCACCAAGAAACCGGAACAAACGCTAGTTAAACTGAAATTGGTCTATTTTTTATCAGTATAATTAAACGCATTTTATTTTGTGCTTTCAGTTTTTCTCCTTCCAAAAATATAAAGTAGGCATTAATAAGGAAATATTCTATGAAACCTGACCCTAGAAAGATGTATTTATGCCTAGCATGAAATCATTCTTTGTCTTGCTTCAGTCTACAGAAATAGATATATCAGTGTAATTTCCTACAGAAATTATGAAAGCTTTTTTGTGCATTTGATCAAATTCTATGGCAACATTTCTGGAGTTATAGCACTTAATAAAGGAGCCTCTAAAGAGCCAAAATATTCATATCTTAATATTAGCCTGCCTCAAGCTCTATTAAATGTAAGCACCTCACCTATTCAGACCCTACACTCCAATATCCTTCTTCCATTACACAAACCTCCTGGCACAGATAGCCCATCATCCAGAATCTTCTTCTGGCACTACATACTTGATGGAGAATGAGTGTAGCAATGAAACAGATTGCACAGTTTTCCTGGCTTGTGCCTTCTGTTCCACTCATCTTTAAAACTACATTTTCATGTTGGCTTTCCACAGTTGTAAACTCCTTATAATACTTGTGATTTAATAGATTTTATTCTGAAATATTACAAACTGCTCTGGGATTGTTTGCAAAGAGATAGTGTGCACAGATTTGTTGAGGTAACCTTAATTGGAATTCCTGCACTGAAAAGGGGATTAAATCCAGATCTGGCTGCTTTCAACTCTATAATTTACCAAAATACTTTTTCAGTAATAATACTTTTCAGTTCTTATATTTCCCCCATAATTGTAGTCCATTTTCTAAATTCTTGGTTATAGACATTCTACCTTAGTGTTTCTCAAACTTGGCAATTTCAATCATCGCTGGTTGAGGAATTATGGGAGTTGAAGTCCATGCATCTTGAAGCTGGCAAAGTTGAAAAAATTGCTCTACATAAAAAAGTGCTGTGAAAATACCTTCAAAATATTTCAAAACCTTTAAAAGTAATACAACAGGAGGAGTTTCACTGGCAGGATGTTTGCGTTCACTAACCAATTATCTACAGTTAATCATAAACAATCAGGAAGGGAAGAAGAGACAAGAAGAAGATAGCTTTCCATCACTGATTGTTTTTAGTCAAGTGCTAATTCTATTCTAAATTCCAGTTCACAAGGCTAGTTTATGTTATAGGAAATGAATAGTAAAAACAGGAATCCAGTGAGTTAGGACTTATGCAAACACGGAATTCTACTTACAATGTTTTTTTAACATTGATCCTGATAAGTTCCCACAGATGAGTACATGGAAGTTCTTCCATTACCTCTTAAGGGAAAAAAGATATGCTCTGGCAATCAGAATATTCAAAGTTGCTTGTGTACACTATATAATTCCTCTAAAGTACAAATAATGCTGAAATTTGGCTAAGACTTATAGATACTGATATTTTGAAGATGCCATAAAATTATAGAGCAGAAATCTAAATTTGGAGCAAAATATTGCAGCTTCTGCTTTCTCCAGCTTTGTTTTCTTAAATGACAACAATAGCTATCCTCTAATGAGGCATTACTTTGATGCAGTTGTGGGGCTTTGAGAGCTTTGTTCAACCATACTGGACAGGTCTCATCAGAAGAACAAGATGAAGAATATCTCTCTCATTAACAATATTGTGAGATGTAATTAGGAAAAACCTACACCAGATCAGTCATTGCCCAGATCAACAAGGACTGTACTAGGCATTGGAGTTCCTGGACATCTGTGACAAGTGGATACAGGATTCAAGACTGCTGGATGAGCTCCCAAGACCAACAGCTGCAGGACTATCAAAAGAAAAATTGCTTACTTTGCAAAAATGCAAAGTCTGAAACCAAAGAAATAATGATTTGGTATTACAAACCAAGCCCAGTGAGAAGAGGATACCTTAAAAAAATGCACCAGTTTCATTCTTCTGGAAAGAACATCCAGAATTAGAAATAGCAGAATATAGCCTAGCAGAACATCTGGCAAAATCTATCTGATAATGAAAGATTCAGCAAAAAGGGCAGCATCAGGCAATCATAGGCCAATTAGCTGTTTACTGACAATTTGCTCACTGGTGTGGTAACTAATGCAGTCCAACAGCATAGAGTTGAAAAACTGTTTTCATCTGAGCAGAAAAGGAAACCACCCAAATAGTAGAGAGACAAACAATCAGCTGCTGATTGACAAGACGATTCACTGGATAATCAAGTATCTAGAAATAACATAAATCAGTAGAAACATCAAAAAAATGTGCAAAGATAAATGGCACAATGAAAAACACAATTGTCAAAGGTGATAGACTGAGAGAGTTTATTATAACCACTAATGTTTGCCATTGCATTGATTCATCTATTAACAATATTGAACAAGAGAAATACCCAAAATGTCTGTCCAGCTGTCCCACCTCTTTTACATGGATGATTGGAAGCCATATGGAAAAGCATGATCTGAATTGGAATTACTAATAAACACTGTTCAAATATGCAGCCAAAATATTTAAAAGGAGTTTTGATTGGAGAAACGTGCCACCCTTATCACCAACAGGGGGGAAACAGTAAAAACTGAAGGAATCAAGATGCTTACAAAAACAACATAAAAAGTCATTGAATCAAGTCATTTAAATACAGCTAGAATAGTGGACTGGATTCAAGCTGAACTAGAAGCCCTAAACAGAAAAAAGCCAGAAAAATGACAATGAATCACGTCCTTCATTTATGCAGCAATGTTGACAGATTCTATGGGGCATAGGTGGGCATGGAATGTTGTAAGTACATTAAACAATTGAAGATGAGAAAAAGGACATCAGAAGACTATCTGAAGGACAATGAAGAAGATGCACTAAAGCTAGTACACTATGAAGGCTTACTGAATAGCAAGGAGATCAAACTGACCTATATGAAAGACCAAATTAAGAATAGAAAAGAGACATGGCAAGGCAAAGGATTACATGGACAGAATATAAAAAAAAACCAAACTTCCAGACAAAGCAGATAACAAGATCTGGTAATAGTTAAGAGCAGGAAATTTGAAGAGACGGGGGATTAAATCTGGCTGCAAAAAACCAAGCATTAAGAACAAATGCATACAAAGCCAGAATTGAGAAGACAACAACAGAGAGCAAGTGTCACCTCTGCCAAGAAGCTGAAGAAACAGTGGGTCATTACAAGAAGATTGCACGGACTGATTACAAGTCACAGCATGACAAAGTAGCAACTATAGTGCATTGGAAAATTTGTGAGATACCATTTGTCTGCAAGCAACAATTGATGGGAACACAAAATAAACAACTAATAGAAACTTAAGAAAGTGCTTTGGAAAATTAGAATTCAAACAGAAGAGCATCTGCCAAATAATGCCTCAGATTTAATAACTGTTGATAAGAAAAATCAAAAGAATCATTGCAATACTTGGAAACAGGAGACTAGAAGAAAAAAGAACTGGATGTAAAATCACAAATATAAAGACCTGCAAATAGAAGTAGAATGACTGGCAAAAGAAAGCAAGGACAGTGCCAATAGTAATAGGTGTCTTGAATGTAATCCTAAAATATCTGCAACACTATCTGAGCGCCATTAGTAAATTGCCAAAAGTAGTTGTACATGGAACAGGTTACATACTGTGATGGTACCTTTAATATTATTAAGAAGCAACATTTACCTATTCCAGGTCCTTTGTAAGTGGATAAAAAATGTCAGTTCCAATCTAAATATTGGTGGCTATGCAGTCAACAACAACAATAGTAAACATATCAGCCTTTCAAGGTAGACTAAACTAGAAATTAAAATCATGTAGACCAATACTATTTTCATTATTAAGTTCAAAATCTTGCAAGTTCGATTGCACCTCCCTGCTCCCTTCCTTTTATCTGTGTGTGAAGCAGAATCTCAGGTGTTTCTATGTTACTACTGTGTTACCTAAAGACTTAGGTTTCTTTTATTTGACCATTGCTTTGGCTGTGGCTCTTCCTCCCATCCCCCAAGGCTACTCCATCTTCCCTCTATCCAACTATACCCCTCTAATACTGGTTTTAAATATCATTTGAAGCTTTACAAATCATGAATATATGTATGAATGTAATATATGCTATTACTAACCTACTTTGTGAAGTCACTAGTCACTATCATTTGGATATAAATCCGAAAACTAGAGGAAAAAGTGAATTGTCACTTTATAAGAAACAGATGCAGCTAAATCCAGAGGCTAATCTATGTAATGACATTATCCTCAAGCAGCCACTAGAATGTTGTTGAAAATATTATCCTACAAGAACAAATAAACTAACCAAGATAACCCTTTGGTAATGTGACCCTTTGGATTAAATGGATATGAGCATTACAGAATAATTTTTGTATGGTTTGGACTCCATAGGAACTGAGGTTTTCCAGAAGTGATAGAGAGATTTTAATTTGCTAATCAGTTAACTGGCTATTTGGTGTGTTTGCTACTAAACTACAATAGGCAAGACTGCCATGTGAGAACAGAAGGACATTTTTATCAATGAATTTTCTGAAATTTATTGAAATAATGTAGGGAATAAAATGGACATTTTAAACTCACTAGTTCTCCCGCAGTGGTATAATCCTACAGCCCATTTATTCCCTGCTGATGACTGTGAAAAATATCATGACCTTGATGGTGAACCTATGGCACACATGCCAGAGGTGGCACACAGAGTCCTCTCTATTGGCACTTGGGCCATCACCAGGTGTTCTTCTGGTTTCCATTGCGCCAGCCAGCTGGTCTTCATGGGTGCCGGAGTACCTGAAAATGGCCTGAAAAATGGACAAAAACGCCCCCAAAACAGGCCTATAAATGCCCAAAGAACAGGCATGTGTGCACCAGTCTTCAGGTTTCCAGCACTCCAGTGGGCATGCATGCACACATGTGTTCTGGTTTAGCCACTCGGTGCCAAAAAAGTTAACAATCTCTGCCCTATGATATAAAAAAATCAGTAGACAGTGAGCACATAATACAAGATGTCCATCTCTTATCATTTTATTAAAAAGCACGATCTGGATACAAACAGTGTACTAATGGCACATGCAGTTAGAACAAGGGTTTCTATGAAGCTGCCCCTTTGGGTGTCACCACAGGAAACTACTTTTTCTCAAAAGAAATGGTGGCACAGCCAGACTGGCTGATGTATGGCAAAATGTTATCTTTTCATTCTGGTGACCCATTATTAAAGCTGAGGGAAGAACTTGAATCAAAGGGTTACGTTTGCAATTGGTTTACTTATCTGCAACTGAAGGAAATGTTTAAACTGGATAAAAATTTTTATGGATTTGACTTTATTAAAAATGAATTGGAAATTTTATTATGTGGCAATGATGAACATATTATTACTAAGATCTATAAAATGTTATTGAAATTGAATTTGGAAAATGAACATGTAAAATGTTGTATGATTCAGTGGGCAAGGAATTTTGGATATGATGTGATGCTTGAACAATGGGAAAATATGGGCATGAAGGGTTTAAATTTACATTAAATTATAATCTAAAAGAAAATTTCTATAAAAAGATGTATTGTTGGTATTTAACACCAGATAAGTTATTTCAGTTATATAAAGGCATGTCAAATTAATGTTGGAAGTGTAAAAGCAAGGAAGGGACTTTTTATCAACTGTGATAAAGCGAAAAGAAAAAAGAAGTATGATTCATATTTTAATACAGAAAATTTTGAAAATGGAGATTAAAAATAAAACCAGAACTTTTCCTTTTGGGCCTAATGGAAAAAGAACTGGAGAAAAAAAATGGAACTTCATTACTACATATGTTGACAGCAGCAAGACTATTCTCTGCACAAAAATGGAAAGACACTTCAATTCCTAACATGGAAGAATGGTTGCAGAAGTTGATAAGAGTTGGCTGAAATGGCAAAACTGACTACATTGATTAAAGAAAAGAACATAAGCATTTTTGCTTCCACATGGAAACCGCTCTGAACTTTGTGCTCGATGTGGAAAAGAATGAAACTCTGACTTGGAGTTTTACAGATTAGACTGATAGATCTTAATAGAAATGGCTTGTTCATACTATTGTGGAAAAGAAAAAAGTTGTGATTTGATGTTACTGCCTTATTTACTGTAACAGAGAGTTGGAAGTATTTTTCTTTTCTCTCTCTCTCTTTTCTCACCTCTTTCCCCTTTCCCCTCCTCCTCTCACTGCTCTTCTATTTAATTTTGTATTTTATAATATTCTATAACTCAATAAAAATGCTTGCACAAGGTACATACAGTTTCATCTTTGAATACCAGAAGTAAAAAAAAACAACCTCAGAGATAACATTTTCAATAACGTCAGCACAAATGACATTTAAATTTCCTAGGTCAGTGAACCACATTTAAGAGTCAAGCAGAACAAAGAAATGGAATGCTTAATCAGAATATTTTAGCAAATAACAATTTGCTAAGAATTGTTTAATTCAAAGTAGGCAGCAAAAAAAACCCCAAAATCACCCGTAACATGCAGCATACAAGGAAATAAACCATGCTGCAGACCACATAATGGTCAACAAAAGGTGACCTGGAAATAAATGTGTGACAAATTGCCAGCCTTGTGAGATGGTCCAGACAAGAAGCACACCCAGAAGTACAAGCTTTAACTTTATTGTAAGGTTATATTAACAGAACTTTGCACATCTGAAGTCCAAGAAACAAAGAAGGCCAAGAAACTAGGAAGGGTCCCTTCTGAAACATTTGCAATGCCCCCATCCCTTTTGTTGACACATCTGCCCAGAGGAGGGCGTCATATTGTAGCAACCAGTTCACCCAGAACCAAAAATGTGTGAGAGAGCGCTAACCCTACCCCTTCTGCGTATGTGTGCGGCATTGAAAAACCACCAATTATATAGGATGTGATAGTGCCAGGGTGGGTGGGCAGGCCCAGCCGCTGATCAGAACTACCGGTTCATCTGAACCGGTCTGAACTGGCAGCGTCCCCCTCTCCCACTGCATCTGCCTCTTATCTGACAGTTGTCTGATCTGCAACTCCTCTTCCCGTCTCCCAAGGTCATTTCTATTTACCATTACACAGATGCTGTTGGCATTTTTTTTAAAATAGGGATTTAAAATTCTGCTGTAAGGGACCTCATTTTGAGAGACTTCACAATTTGTGTACGGCATCTTTGGATATGGGTACATTATCTATCCCAAAACCTTTGGTCAGTTTGAATGACAATGTGTGACTAAATATTCAACAAAGCTTTTGTAGGCTAACACAGAGGTCTCCAACCTTTGGTGACTGTTGCAGCATCCCCATGGTCACGTTGGCAACTGACT
>JAPKID020005640.1:0-11020 GCA_026931265.2 Tropidonophis doriae | reverse complement strand
TGGAGTGGGGAGGGAATGGAGAGTCTGCAGTCTCCTTTCCCTGGAGTGGGGAGGGAATTGAGATTTTGCAGTATCCTTTCCTTGGAGTTGGAGGGAATAGAGATTTTACAGTATCCTTTCCCTGGAGTGGGGAGGGAATGGAGATTTTGCAGTATCCTTCCCCTGGACTGTGGAGGGAATAGAGATGTTGCAGTATCCTTTCCCTGGAGTGGGGAGGGAATGGAGATGTTGCAGTATCCTTTCCTTGGAGTGGGGAGGGAATGGAGATGTTGCAGTATCCTTTCCTTGGAGTGGGGAGGGAATGGAGATATTGCAGTATCCTTTCCCTGGAGTGGGGAGGGAATGGAGATTTTGCAATATCTGAAAGTGGTGCCTTGAGGAAATTATAAAGTCTTTGTCACAACTGCAATGAGGAGGACCCAGATGAACAGAATAGAATTCTTTATTGGCCAAGTATGGTTGGACACACAAGGAATTTGTCTTTGGTGTATGTGCTCTCAGTGTACATAAAGAAAAATAAAATACATTCATCAAGGATCCTAAGACACAACACTTAGTGATAGTCATAGGTTACTAATAAGCTCTCAAATCATACTAGGAAACAAATGAAAACAATATAAATTGAAAGCTACAAGCAACATGGTTATAGTCATAAGTGGAAAGAGATAGATACTAGGAAGGAAGAGAATAATAATAATAATAGTCTTAGTAAATTATTTGACAGTGTTGTGGGAAGTTGTTGTTAAGCAGAGTGACGGCATTAGGGGAAAAAACTGTCCTTGTGTTTAGGTGTGCAGTGCCCTATAGTGGCATTTTGAGGGCAGAAGTTGAAACAATTTATGTCCAGGATGTGAGGAGTCTGTAGATATTTTCACAATCCTCTTTTTGACTCGTGCAGTATACAGGTCCTCAATGGAAGGCAGATTGGTAGCAATTGTTTTTCCTGCAGATCTAATCATCCATTGAAGTCTGTTTCAAAGGATTTTATTTTTCAAAATAAAAATGGAAGTTTTTTAACTAGGAACTAGCACCAGGATGCACTGCAAACTGTGAAAATAAATATTGCAGATTTAGACAATTGCCAGGAATTCACAATTCACAATTCACAGGCTTTCAAGATTTTTTCTGGGACGTCTGGCCGAATGGAAACTTTGTTGTGGATGGAAGAATCAAGGACCAGTTTCACACGGAAGAAAATAGACATTAGGGCTTATATTGTAGCTCTTCTGTCAACATTGTAATCAAATTAGAATATGAATTAGAGTGTGGGTACACACTCACCTGAATCTGAATCTGAAGTCGTATAACTTAATCAATTATGTTTCCTTACCAAGAAAGAAGCATTCTACAAGTAAAGATTCTTTAAATCTGCATCCCAGTTGGTATTGTATTCACTTATGAATCAGGAGAACATTCCTACTGGTTTCGCCCCGTTCAGTCAAATCGGTAGTGGTATGCTGGCCTGGGTCGCAGAACTGGCAGTCACCCAGGCTGGCCATGCCCCTGAATTGGTTCCTTGGTCACCGCAGTCGTCACTGCCATCTTTTCTGAGAGTTATGGCCATGTGCTGAACAATTTTTTTTTTGCCTTACCTTTTATTTATTCTTGTAAAAAACATAATTTTAAACATATTTGCCATCACAGCACGAAAGAAACGTAAGTAACCCAAATTAACATAAAAATCCTAATAGGTATAATAATTAACCCCAGCATTTACACTATATACAACCTATCTAGATAAACTACCTACTACTTCATCAGTTCTTATTCATCATTACTTTTCCTATTAATATAGTTAACAAATATCAAAATTAAGCATGCATTTTTGCTTCAATCGTTGCTATTGTACCATTTCCATATCCAATTATACCACCTCTTCCAGGAGTTATAGAATTCTGAATCCTTTTTTTTCCGTTTAAGTAATTTCGTTACTCTGTTAGATTCTGCACACTTATTGATTTTGTTTATTACTGCCCCATCCATCGGTATTTGTTCACTTTGCCACTCCTGGGCAAATGCCAATCTTGCCGCAATAATTATATGCAATGCCAGAAACCATATATGCATACTAATATCTGGGGGATAAATCCTAAAAGGAAGGTTTCCGGTTTCAGTTCCAATCGATATTGGATAATTTCTATTAGCCACTGTCTTATCTTTTTCCAGTACTTGACCACCTAGAACATTTTTTTTTGAACTGGGAATATGCGCGCAGCACGCATCAAGTGCACAGTGCACATCCAATGCACATGCACACAGTGCATGCAAGAGCAAACTGGCAGTAACACCGGCTAGAACCCACCCCCTTTTTACAGCTGGTTAAATTAGCAAAATCTAATCATATTTTCTCAAAGAGATGAGAGCTGAATTTCTGCTTCTTTCCACCTTTCCCCAATAGGCTTGGATGACAATTCTAATGTATTACAGCCAGAATGGCAAGTGGCCAGAGATAATGGGAAATTCCACGTGTAAACATCTGAAGAGCCCACTTGGAAAAAAAAATGGATGGTCTCCTGACACTACAGCGCATCCAGCAATGGCAGAAGCTTTTTTATAGATTCATCTACACCATATATTCATACAGCAATCTGTGAAACAAGAACGACATAAAAACAGTAGCCATATACTAAGAAGAAACAGCAGCAAATACAAAGAATTCCCCAAAACTAAAATAATGAGTAAAATTAAGCATCTGCCAATTGAACGGTTTTCTAAAATGAGGTGTCTGTACATGCCAAATAAATATAGGGAATGGAGTGGACCACTTGTACTGCTGTATTTCACAGACACTGAAGTGTTTTGTTTTTCTGATTAAGTATATTAGGCACATTCAGGGTAAACAAGGCTATCATATAGTCCCACAAACACTCAAGAGCATCCTCTATTTTCTTTCAGAGTGTGGCAAGGCACCGCGCATGGCTCCTTGATATTGGGATGTGGGGAACAGTATTTATTAATCAAATTTATATAGCCATCCATCTCACAAGATGTGACTTTGGGCAACATGGAGTAGTCATTAAAAAGAATACATGTATAAAAACAGACCTTAAAAATGGGTATTTGGCTGCCCATTTAAGATAGTTTCTAGATTAAAGATCGTTCTTTGCATGGAATAGTGTGAGAGCATGCTTACAGTGAATCTGGGCTTTGGTTGGTCTTAGGGCACTCTGGCCGAAAAGTGCTCAAAGTGACTGCCAAAAACTATGAAAAGGACAGAACCTGATGTCTTTAGAGACATTCCCATGGTATTTTAGACTATTCGTTTTCAGAAAAGTAGACAATCCCTACCCGTATTTTGATAGATCTATTATATTTGTAGAGAAAGGTTCATTGGTTGCAAACCTTAGACATTTGATATCATAGGTAAAAATACAGTTATCACTTTTCCATCAGTATCACGCAAAACCAGAAAGCACTTAAAGCAGCAAATGTGATAGTAAAAGGAGAATAAATAACATCAATGTGTAGCAACTTCAAGAGTAATCAACTTGAAGGGGGAAAAAGGTTTGTTTATATACCAAGCACCCCTCCCAACAACCCTCCAATTAGTCTCAAAGGTCCTATTAGATTCCACCTTTATTTAATTGCCTAGACCTGTGAAGGCAAACCTATGGCAAACCTGCCACAGGTGGCATGCAGAGCCCTCTCTGCGGGCACACCAGCCCAGTTCCACTGGCATGCGTGCATGCGCGCACACCTCCCGCCAGCCTGCTGGTCTTCGGGTCTCTGCCGCACATGCGTGGGGGGAGGGAGAGGGTTATGTGTGGAGGAGTGCTCGCATTGCATTTTGGGACCTCATGCACTGCTCCTGTGCCCTGTTTTGGCTTCCAGGTTGTGCAGGCCCAAAATGAGATGTGATGGTGGGGGGCATGCATATACGGCAGTGTTTCTCAACCTTGTTGCTTTAAATCCTGTGGACTTAAACTCCCAGAATTCCCCAGCCAGCTATGTCCTGCAGACTTAAAGTTGCCAAGGTTGAGAAACACTGATATACGGGAATTGTGTGTGCATGCGCAGGAGAAGGGGCGTGCATAGGGATTTACACATGCATGCGTGGGTGTGTGTGTGCCTGTGGGGGTGTCGCACATGCATGTGTGCGGGGTGGGGCACACGTGGTGTGTGTGTGTCATGTGCATTGCATTATGGGTGCAGGCTCGTGTGTGTGTACTGTCGTGCACACTCTGTCGAGCTCACACTTTTGGCATGTGACAGCAAAAAACCATCACTGGACTAAAAGGACATTTCCTCCCCATTTCCAAGATATGTCAAACAGCATGATATTTTTAGAAAGCAGGAAAAAAAAGATAAATATTATAAAAATGTTATTTTTCGCAAATTAGTTTAACAGATTAATAGAGTTGGGAGGGACCTTGCAGGTCATCTAGTCCAACCCCGTGCCCAAGCAGGAGACCCTACATCTGCCTCTACCTAGGATCGAACTCACAACCACCTGCTTGGATAGCATTGAGTGCCTAGGTCCTCCTTGTTCAACCTGCCCTCTCTTCTGGTGGCCTTAATGAAGAGGACTCAAAATCCTGTTTAAAGAACTGCAGGAAAAACAACCTAAGACAACGTGTTCTTACTACTGGGCAGGTGTCCCCACTCAGTGATGACTGCTGCTGCCCAGTGCGGGGGGGGGGGGGAATCGCTTCCAAGACATTGCTTTAGTTGGTGTAGCAACTGGTGGGTGTGCGGTTGTTGTTGTTGTTGTTATCGGCGGCCTTGGAGTCTGTCTGGAAGCCAGGGAATGCTGGGTTGCTAATATTGGACTCCTGACGTGATCTGCCAGGAACTGCTGCCAGGTTATTCTCCTAGGGGTGAAAAGACATCACAGCCTCCATCCCATCCCAGGCAAATATAGGAGGGCTGGGTAAACTAGCCAAGGGTTGCTTTGCTTTGATGAAGTTTCATGTGAAGCCCTCTTTTAAGGCAATTTTGCCAACCTGTTTTCTAAATAGCAGCACATATGGGCAGCTTCCAGTGGTGGGATTCAACTGGTGTAACAACCAGTTTGCTGGGCATGTGCTTTGCACACTCTCTCTTGCTTCACTAGGGCGCGTGCCAATCGTGCACTCTGTGTGCGCACAGTGGGTTTGAAAACAGCTTACAATCTTACCTTCTACTGCAGCCCCAGTGAGTAAAATAGATGATTGGAGCTACTGGTTTGCCTGAATCGGTCTGAACCGGCTGAATCCCACCCCTAGCAGCTTCACTTTTCTTTGTTGTTTGAGATGGATGTCTCTGTAAAGAAACATACCCCTCAACACACCCCCATAGTTAATAAAGGCCAATTGGGCCACGTTGCACAACCTTAAAAAATGTAACCTTCCTTCTTCAGCCAGGTAAGAATCCTAAAATTTTAAAAAAGTGCCCAAGGAGAAATTGGTCACTGATCCCCCAAATATTTTTTTTTTTGTATAAATTTTTATTTTCAAAATAAAAAACATGTAAAAACATTCAATCATTTTCTGCTTTGTATAACATGTCGTTCGGTCATAAGTTTTTGTGCATCGGTCTTTACAATTACAAATGTAGTTTTTAATTTTCCATCCAGTGTAACCCTATATATTGTCATTATTAAATTTAAATATATAAATATATGTGTATGGAATTAAAACTTTTTTCCCCATTTCATATCACGTTATCCTCTTAGATAATTAATTAATATTAATATTATATTAATACAAGTCGTATTTGTCAAAAATCAATCTTTTTCTATAGTTATTCAACAAGTAAAAAGAAAGAAAAGAAAAGTTCTCCATAAATTCCTGTTCTATAACATTGTTCTCAATTGTCTTTTATGAAATTTTGTAATGTGCACATTTGAGGGATAGGTTTAGAAGACAGTATCAACTTGTTAAATACTTTTTGTAAAAAAAAAAGACTTTTTAATCAATGCTTTTAATATAGTAATAGAGTCAGTTGAGTAGGCAGAATAGAAATAATTGAAGTATATTTTAAAAAAACATATATTTGTTAGAGAAAACAACAAAATATTCTCATGTCAGATAATAAAATGCAGTTCACTAAATACATTCCGGCTAGTTTTTGAAATATATTTTAAGATGACTGTATCAGCAATGAATTTTTAGCCATATGCTCTTTTTCAGGTAAGTGATGTAATAATTACTTTTTAATTAACATATGCATAAACATTTAGGTCTACCTCAACTTACATGGCTGTGAAGGAAGGGAAGTGCAAAATGTGTAGTCTCATCATTATTTTAATTTGTAGGGCAAATTAATGCCAAAGAAGCTCTTTTCTTTCATTCTATAGATAGAAAGAGAAAGTGCAAATTGCATATCTATTGCTGATTCAACCAGATTTACTTTTACTGAGGAATGTATTAGTTATGGGTTGGTTTTGTTTACCACAGCAGGCTTTATGAAACATAAATTGTACATTTTCTTTCCAGGGAATAAAAGTTCTTATCCACTGTCATCCAAATATTAGCTAAACCAATACTGTTCAGTTCAGAGATGTGTGTGATATGTTATTACAAATAAACTGATTAGCATTTCAATAAAATGCAAATGGAAGGTTTCCATTAAGACTAGCCAAAAGTCTTTTTTTTTAAATATAGATGCATGACTCACTGAGGCAGGCAATGATTCTAGGGCCAGTCCTATCATTAAATAGGAAGAGGCAGCAGCTTGATGTAAGTGACACTGAAGAACAGCAGCATTTGGTGGATTGAACAGTGTTCATCACTATTCTTCTTAGAACTTGCTTGCCATTCTCCAATATCAAAGTAAAATCCAGCTATCAAGTGTACAAGGCATGGCATGGCAGAAAGTGATTTGAGAGAGTAAAATGATCGGGGGGAGAGAGAGAAAGCTAACATCTCATGGGGAGAGGGGGCGGTATAGAAATCCAATTAAAATAAATAAAATAATAAATCCGACTTTCTACCAGTTAAAAGCGAAAATATTACCATATAAGGAATTGCTTTTTGGAGACTTTGGAGACTTGGTATCTGGGACTCGATAGAGGGGAAATGGGGTTCTTACTAAGTCTTCATGACCGCCAAAGTGCCAGAAAAATGGCGCTTCCTTGCTTCCAGCAGAAAACCTTTGAGATCGGAATATTCCTTCTACAAGATTAAAGTTCCTTTCCTTATATACAGCCAACTCAAGTGACTTCCAGTGTTTCTCCCATTGAGTGCTTTTCTTTCTTTGGTGGATTGGAGTTCAAAACTGCTCCTCTGGATTTTATACAACATCATTTTGAATTTTGATACAGACTTTGCCTTCTCTTGGACCTCACGGACTGTCCACTCACCAGACGCCATCTTTAACAATAAGATTTAAAAATTTATAATAAATAAAAAATTGATGGGTTGGAGGGTGGAATGGTTGAGATGGGGGAAGAGATAAGGGACTTCTAAAAGAATTTTACAGATAGGGCTGGTTATATGTCTAGAATTGATTTTGAAAGAATGTTTTACTTTTCAAGGTTGCAAAATGCTTCAGAAAATTTAAAAGATTTAATAAATACAATTTTAGCAGAATGCACCAAAAAAAGTAAAGAATATATAATCTTAGCATATGCCAGGAGGAATGATATAACCAGAGAGATAGATATTAAACCTGTAAGAAAGCCAACAAGGGATGGGATACTTGGAGCGCAGGGAGAAGGGCATTTGATGCATCAGCAAGAAAAAATGGCCATTTTGAAACAGATCCCGGCTTGTTATATATTTGTGTGTGATGTTGTGACCCAAGAACAAAAAATTGGAACGTGCATCATTACAATGCACATTTCATCGTGTGTGATCAGGGACAAGCATTGTAAAATATTTATTTATGCTAAGATTTATTTATTTGAAACATTTATGTAGTCAGTTTGGTCTAGTAATGAAAGCACCAGGCTAGAAACCAGGATTTGGTGAGTTCTAGTCCTGCCTTAGCCATCAAAATCAGCTGGGTGACCTTGGGCCTATCACTCTCTCATGCTAATCTACCTCAGAGGATTGTTTTTGTGGGGGAAATTGGTGGAAGGAATATTTGGTATGTTTCCCCCTTGAGTTATTTATAAGAACAATAATAATGGCAGGATAATTTAAAAAAAAAAACCAACTTTGGGTGAGTCATACCCAAAGAATAAAACAATATGTATAAACAATAGAAACAAAAAAATAAAACCTGTAAACTCAAAAAAGCCTGAGAACACAACTAAACTTCCCTGATGCAGACCACAACACCTTCCGTTCATTGTGGCCCCTCTCTATCCCAACACCTGGGGAAAGACAGGATTTAAGGACTTTCAAGAAAGTTAAAAAATAGGCATGGCAGATCTTGAGGGAAAAGATGTTTCATAGGGAATGGGAAAGACCCACTTCCCTTAAGTCCCTTAATGGTCTTCTGTCAGTCTTTGAGAGGCAGCTCAAACCTGCATGTCTCTCACAAGCCAATGGAAGTTCGATGTTTCTGTTTTACACCCTTGACTGGAACTAATTTTAATCAGGTTCATTGTTACCGTGTTTCCCCGAAAATAAGACAGGCTCTTATTTTCTTTCTCTTGGCCTTATTTTTGGGGAAGTCTTATTTTTGAAGTGCAGGAGGTGGCGAGTGTAATCACCTCATGGCTGCTGCTGTGTTGCATTATTTTTAGGGAGGGCTTATTTTCAGGGAAGGGCTTTTTTTAGTGCATGCACTCAAAAGTCCGACTGGGTTTATTATCTGGGGAGGTCTTATTTTCAGAAAAACAGGGTAATACTGTACCAATGATCTCTTAGTCACTATTGAACCAATTCAACATAGAAGTGGCTTTCATAAAGTTTTTCCTCACCTATTATTTGATTAATAATTTTACAGGATTGTTTTATATAAATTAAATAGGGAGTAGATAAAATTTTGGCCCAAGAGCTGTATTTTATCCTTGCCTCTTACCTAGTAGCTATTGACCCATAAATCTCCCAAAATGGGAAAGTTGATATGAGTAGAGTGGGGATGGGGAGCAGTATTTTATGAGAGTTCTCTTCCTTTCTCTGTGGTTAGTTTCAGCCGCTGTTGGTTGGTAGGGAGAGATTGTTCCCTAGGCCTCAGGGTGTCTCATCCCATTCTGTCTTCCTTCCTTTTCAACACCTACATGAAACTGGTGAGGTAATCTGCCAGTTTGGTATCCTATACTGTTGACCTCCAATTATCTCTCTTCTCCTGGACTAGCCAAATGAGGCTGCTGAGGTTCGGACCTGGGGAACAGTACTGGAAGCTGTGCGGCTCTGCTTATTCATGCTTGGCACAGACACAGCCAGCTGGAGACATTGCGTCTTTGACCTTGGATGGAGGTGTTCCTGAACTCTCTGCTCCTGCTTGATGACAGCCAACAGCTGTGGCCGGGAAGGCTTTTGCATAGCTTCATCTGGTGTACCAGTTGCACCCTTTCCTAGATTGAGGGGGCCCTTCAGACTTCTACTCATGCCTCGATTGCCTGAAAGCTTGATTAATGTAACATCTTCTAAATGGGGCTGCCTTTGAAGACCACATAGAAGCTTTACTGGTCCAGAATGCAGTGGTTTGGGCAGTGATCGACATGATCTGCTATGCTCATGTAACATCTCTGCTTCACGAACTGCACTGATTGCCAGTTTGGTTCTGAATACAAATTAAAAATGCAGCTCACTGTCTATAAAGGCCTACATGACACAGGTCCTATGTGCCTGAGAGATCGCCTGTCTCCTATAGCAGAGGGCCCAAACCCCCAGTCTGTGGACCAATACTGTTCCGTGGCGCATTGGAAGCCAGTCCATACAAGTGGCAGGCAAGTGCAGGAAGCTGCATTTGCATATGCAAAACCATCCCCGCCCCAAGTGTCTCCCATGGCCACCGCTACTACTCCACAGAGCCAGAAAGGTTAGACTGTCCTACAGTATATGCCCAGTCAATCCAATCTGGTAGGGTTGTGCTCTTGTCAGTTAAAGAATGTTGTCTATTGGGAATCTGGAATAATGCCTTCTATGTCATGATGCCTGCCCTCTGATATGAGCTTCCTCCCAAGATTGAAGCCATCCTACTGTTTTTTTGAAGGACCCCGAAGACCTGGTCTTTTAGGAGTGTGATTGAATACCTCTTTTTCTTCTTTTCCTTTGTTCCAATCCATGTTTGCTATTTCTACCATATCATCATCATCCCAAGAAACTTCATCAAACTCCCGAAATTCACAAAAAGAAATATCATTCTAGAAAGCTCTGGTATTCCTTTGTATATACAGTTCATGGATTATAAGATGTCCAACTCTAATTTAAATGCAATTAGAATCAAACTGATTCTCTGATGAGAATTTTGCTCCTTTTAAAGAGAGAAATCCACCTTGCAGATGAAAATATCAGCAATTTGCAAGGGTTGGTCAATTCCTGCAGTTATTTCTATTATATAATAATATATACTGTCTAGAGAATTAAGTGTTGTATGTACTTGCTTCTAATTGCATAAATTCACAGAGAGTGATTTTCTGTATATGTCAGTTTATATAATGACATTACGTACCCCTGGGCCATATAATAATGTATGCTCTTTTCTTCATCAGTGCTTTTTATCATTTCAATTTGAATGCAAGCTATAAATTTGTTGGGCCAATTGAATGTATTAGATTGGCAGAAAACAGATAATTTTGCTCCTCTCGTCACAATTCTTACCTAGTTTTCTGTTTGTATTTATGAAAAGTCTCTTTGAAAACAATGGAAAGCTATTTTTAATTTAATTTTTCATTGAAGTTCTGTAGCCATAGAATATAAAGCAACTAATATGAAAATTTATGGGTTATTTATTTTTCAGTGAAGGAGGGTTGAGTTTTTGCATAGAGGAAGGTTTATAGAGGAACAATCCCCAATTTTCAATTTCAATTTGATTTGATTTATAAACTGCACCAATCTCCGTCGAGACGGACTCTGGGCGGTGCACAGCACATTAAAACCACAATAAATAAATAACAAATATACAAGAGTTAAAAAGAAATTAAATAACAAACCTGTGCTAAAATTCCCATTAAAACCTATCTAATTTAGCTGAAGCTCTATCG
>JAPKID020005639.1:0-11021 GCA_026931265.2 Tropidonophis doriae | reverse complement strand
TCCCCTTCGGGGGAGAGGGGGCGGTCTATAAATCTGACAAATAAATAAATAAATTTATCATCAAAGTTTGATCTTGATTTGTTGAAGTTTTGATGTCTTCTTGTTTGCAAAGCCATACCAAAAAAAAGCTCAGCATGGCTTATACTCATAATAGTAATGTACTGTAGCTTTAAATTGATTGTGTTATACACATAGGATTAGAACTAAAACTGAAAATAAGGGATTTGAAAATATAGTAAAACAAACATTTTCTAAGAGCATTAATACTTAACAGATTTTTAAGTTTCATCTGTCTCTTTATATTTAAATAGCCTATAGCTATTGCTTACAACCTTTTCTAATGTTTGAAGTATTACTACGTAAGTTTAGAAACAAATGTAATTCCAAACATATGTTAGAATTGGATAAAAAATTGGTAAAATTGCACAATTTGCTGAACTTTTCCCCAAGCTTTTTAATCCCAGAAATATCTATCCACCGACTGTATTCTTATAAAAAAACTATGCACCTGTAATGCACAAACAAAAAACCCGAAAACATTCCTACTATGCACAAAAAGGCATTTACAAGCACATACCCACAAACAAAAGCAAATACAAGCACAAAAAGCTATCTCTCCTGCACTATAACAGTAGTGAAACACAAATTAGAACAACAAAATTGGAGGACTCATTCAAAATCACCTCAATCCCTTGATTAAGACAAGTTAAAGCATCCCTAATTGATGACTCCAGGTGCTAATCCAATACATTGGGTAAAGGCAAGCCCATCACCTCTAATTAATTCCTGTGAAACTGTTTCTGTTATTTCCTTACTGTTAGAAAACATTCAATTAGAATATGTCTTCTTGATCAGAATCTGTGACAACCACTTAAAACTTCGTGTTTGTATGAGGACTCATTGAAGAGTATTTTTGAATGAGCTGATCAAGTCAACTGTGAAACCTATAGAATTGTCATCAATTCTACATTTAGTTACGAGTGATAATCAAAATATTATGAAATACTTTGTCAAATATTTGCCAATAACATTAATATAATTTATTAAGGAAATTAAAACCTTTTAAAGAATACAGTATATTACAAAGGCATAATGTACTGTTCAGAAATCCATTCTAATTTTTTGTAGGTGTTTTCAAGGTGCTTTCAGATTCTTCTTTGGAGGTATGCTGTGGAGATTTAAATTCATCCACACTAGATATGTATCCTTTACCAATTAATTTCAAACTTCATACCTGCCTCTTTAGCTTGCTCTTCCCAACTGAAGATAGAAACACACTTCTCAAAAAATATTAAATTAAAATCATGTTTGATTATTTGTTCCCACTAGCATTTTCTTTTCTTTACCTAAATATGTACATTTTGATTTTTTCCCCTTCTATTTCAAACACGTTTAATGAAGCCTTTTTTTTACTGTTCTTAATATTCTCAGCTTTAGCATGGGGTTTAGATTTTTCTGACTGGGTTTTAGGTTTTTCTAATACCATCTGTACAATTATTTGGTATGTGTTTATAATCTTAACGGTGTCCTAAGTCCCTTTACAGTTTCCATATCTGCCTTCTTTTGCCTTTTATGCAGTTGAACTTTTTGTGTATTTTATTATTTTTTTATTTCTTTTCATCACCAGAATTGTAGAGAAATTCAGACTCTGTATGTACAGGACATAAACATTTGCAAACACAAGCACTCAATTAAAACTAACATATATAGCCAAGTAAACTACAACATAATATAAACTGTCCTTTGGGCTGACTATATGACCTATGATTATTGTGAACATCTATGAAAATAATTGTGTTTACATTACCAGTAGCTATTTTTAGCTGTAAACATTTCTAGTGACTTTTTCACCCAGACCTACGTTGATGTACTATTTCCCCGGAAGATACATCAGTAAAGCAGGATGAGAACTAAATTGGTTGGCAGAAATAATGTTATCTGAACGCATCAAACCATGGTTAAATGTCAGTATTATGTATGAACATAGCAAGGTTTGAACTATAAAGAACAAGGTGGGTAGGTAGGCAGGCAGGCAGATGATTGAATGTATTACATACCTGTCAAAAGAGTGAAACTGCATTGGAAGAATAGGCTGAGCTTCTCTTTTCAGTGCAGGATCAGGATAAGGAATTGGATCCGGCCCACATTCTGGAATTTCAACCGGTGCTGCTACCAGACTTTTCAATATTTCTTTAACATTAATACCTTTGCTTTGGCTAATACTTGATATTGAAGAGGCAGACTTAAGAATTTCACTGGGACTTTCCGTTAAACTTTCCTGAGATTTCTTCACTTCAGATGACAAAGTAGATAGCAATTCACTCATAGCATCTGGACCAGGGCTTGTTTCTAAATCTGTCCCATTTAAAATACTGGGTATTTGTTCCTCTTCAATTCCAGAATCAGTGTGAGGAATAGAGCTTTCCAATGGAATATCTTCAATTGGTGTTGGAGTTTCTTTTTCTTTGATATTGTCTGGAAATACAGCAGGAGTTTCTACAAGAGAAAAAGTAGAGAAATATTCAAGTCTGTAAATTAGTAGTTATGCCCTAAAAAATTAATAGAAATGTCAACACAAAATGTAGGTGTAAAACTCTCTAAAATGCATGAGAAACACTAACAAATACATTCTTATTCTGGAATTTCACAGCAGCCATGACACAAAAATTTACCAGTCCTATGCTGCAAGGCTTCAATGTGAAATCAGAAAAATAATGCTTCAGAAATGCATGCTTGATACTATCAAATTTACCAAAACTAAATAACTCAGCAGAAAAGAACAAATTATTTTGTCTACAACATTCTACCATCATTCCACCCCGCCCCCCCAATATAGTAATCTTGTGAAGTAGGTTGCATAGCTGAGGGTAGCTATAAACCTAGGTCTTCAGGTCCTAGTGAAGTACCTTCTTAATATTCTGTTTCTATTCAATAAGTCATTTAGCAGAAAACATGTAAAAAATAACAAGACAGAGAAGGCAGAGAACATGACAGAGAAGGCAGCAGATGACCCAACCTGAATTTGGAAGACATGTGTGTTGCCTGTGTCAAATTTGACAAGAAATTTGTATCCATGTCTCAAGTTCTGTCCATATTTTGGAATTTTTAGTTACTTCCTCAGATACTTTTTCAATATGGGAAATCATCTGATTCTAGTTAAGGTGCCCAGTTCATTCTGTATCATTCCAATATTCAAAACTACATTTTGAATGAAATACACCTTTTAGCAGAAATCAGACAGAATACAGATATTTCTTTTTGTAATTTAAAATGGAGCACATGCTTTAGTATAGTTACTTCAATTGCCATGGAGGCTTTTCATAATCAATTTTAGATTTCTTGAGACAGTGCTGTTGTTGTTCCTATTTCTGAAATTAATTTTAAACAGGAATTATTTTTTTTTAAATTAAAAGTTTATATACTGATAATTGATTTGTTTTTGAGTTCCAAAAATATTCTAGGCAGCCATATTAAATTTAACAAAGAAATGCACAATATGCATTTAATTAATGCATATGAGCTGCAGGATGAAGAAAAATCTTTCTCAAGCATAATATTACTACTGCTTATAAAACTTTTTCTGGCAAACATTTGACATATTAAGGCAAACATTTGCTGTACAAAAGTATAAAATGTCTTGGCATACTCTGATGTATTTAAATCATCCCATTTTCTACTCAACTATCTTATATATTATTTTAATAACGTTTTGTTCATTTTATAATTGTAGGGTAGGATTAGAAGTGACCTTGGAGTCTTTTAGTTCAATCCCCTACCAAGAACAAAAACCTTCTGATTACTCTAGATAAGTAGCTGTCCAATCTGTGATTGGAAACATCAAGTGGTAAAATGCTTAGAACTCATAGAGGTAGTCTGTTCCGTACATAGCTTGTCAGGAAATTCTTAGTTTGCATATCTTTATGTAAAGTTTCCATTGGTACTTGTCATACCCTCCAAGGTTATAAAACTAAATCCACACCCTATTCCTTTTGACATCCTTTAGAAATGGATGACATGCAGAACATGACATCAAGGCTTCCCTTAGCCTTCTCTTATTTAGGCTAAATATTCAAAATTCTTATGACCAATTTCTTATAGAAATAAGAGCACAGTAGATCTATTACTGTATGAATTTAGGCCTCTATATACAATATATATTTCTTTTCTCAAAAACAACTAAATTTCTTAATGTTTTTAATGTCTATTTTTCAAATATTTGATATTTTATAAATAGTTTTCATAAACCTTAGGAACTGTCTCAAACTGTAAACTTTTTTTTATTAATTTCAACTTCTGAAAAACTATATAAAACATGATTTTTATGAAATTTACAAGCTGTATACTCACTACTCTACATTGTAGCCAAGTGTCATTTCTTCAGTGTTGACACATGAAAAGATATACTTAAATATTTGCAAAATGTGAGGGGTACACAAAATGTGTATTCACTTCTGTGATATACTGCATAAGCCCATCTGGATAATTTTGGAGTAAATTCTCAACTTATTCCTATTTATACACAGTACTTACCTGTAACTGGAATCATTTGCAAATTCACACATATAGGTTATCCTCTAGAACAGTGATAGCTAACCTTTTCCGGACCAAGGGTCCAAAGCACATGCACACATCCGAACCCCCAAAATACAATGTGTGAAAGCCCCCCACCCCTACCTGCACCACCCAGATGCTCTCCCACATACGCGGCAGAGACCCAAAGACCAGCTGGCTGGCAGGAGTCACGCACACACGCGTGGCAGAGCTGAACTGGGATGATGGCTTGCATGCCATCACAGAGGGGACTGCGTGCCACCTCTGGCATGCATGCCATAGGTTCGACATCACAGCTCTAGAAGTTATATATTTCTTGACATGAGTCTCCTTTTTAACGCATTGTATTTATTTATTATGTTTACATGGCACCCATCTCATAAGACTATGACTCTGGGCAGCATACAACAGTGAATTACTAAGAAAACAAAGTATATACAACAGTTTTCATGAAAAAAACTATTAAAAATGAGAGACAACCCAAGCAATATCTTAGGTACATGGAAAGATTACTTAATGAAGCTATCACATTTAAAAAGGGGATTTTCCAGGCGTCAGCTAGGAATAATAAACCCTGTGGTTGCTGCTCGACATACAGGCTAAAGAATTACAGGAGCCTTCAAGATTACAAAAGTGGAATTCAAAATATCCATACTCTTTTCCTGCTTGGTCTTTTTCTCATAGAAAGGATCTCTTCAATCTCACCACAGCCTAGGTAGACAAATCTCCTCTCTGACATGAGGTGTAAGCTTCACGTTTGGCAATTGAATTATTTCAGCTTGGAAAACCTAAACTATAGGCTTGTTCTCTGGGAAATAAGATAAAAAATGAAGATAACTTTATCACACTCATAAGAACAAAAGATGTACTCTATTATTCAGATTTGTTAGTGCCTATCCAGACTTCGATTTCCTTTACTTGTTCAAGGGCAAGGAATGTTCAGTGAAAACTTAACTGATATTCCTCAACTACAATAGTATAGGTTAGAACAGAAATCAGCTGATACCCTTCTTTACTTTATATTTTCTGCATTGTGAGAAGCTGATAGCATGGTGCTTGGTTTACTGCTAAAGCTGTCTTCAGCAAGATGGCAAACCCTGGAATGAGAGTTGGAGAATTGTTTGAGACTTGTACCAGCAAAATAAGCGGATTCTACCCGGCCAATGGCAGTTGTCTTTCAGACTCAGAGAATGTGTCAACTAAAACAGAACTTCTTGAAAAGTGATAGGTACACCACAATATTTTTCACAAACTGTACTGGTTGCCGGTTTGCTTTTAGGAGCAGATCAATATGCTTGTTATTACGCACAAACCCTGGTGATTATTTGAAGGATCATCTATTTCCAATAGTTCCTGCTCACCCAGTAAGACTGAGCAGAGTGGGTATGTTCCAGGTCCCTTCAAACAATGTCATCTATCAAGACTTAGGAGGTGACATTCTCTATCAGAAATCAGGAAGATCATCCTCCCAGAGATCCATATGGTTTTCATACTATTCCAAAAGTAAAACCTGGCTTTGCTCCAAGTCTGGAGTTAGGGTGGTTGTTGAGCTTCTGACTTTTTTTTCCTTGTTGCACTGAGGTTTTTTTTCCTCCAGTTTACATCTGTTTTTCTTCTTATTTTTATTGTTTTATTGCTTCTTACTTTTAAAAGGTAAGTTGCACAGAAATGCCTGTGAGCCAGGTAGCCTTCAAATGAATAAATAAGGAAATAAATTCATTTTTTTAAAGAGCTCTTCCTCACAGTCATAACTGCTCAAGTTCAATACTTTTAATTGCTCAGTCTTCTGTTGCAGTTTACTCTTTCCTGTCACACAATACTATTGCATTTTCCTTCTCTTTTCTCTGTCCCTATGTGCTCTGGTAAAATTTTGTCCAGTTACTTGAAATCTAACATTGGCTGCCAATGTTTCTTTTATCTGATGTAATTGAGTATAAAACAGTTAACAGTGCTAAAATTTATTATCTTCTTCTTCCCATTTTTTATTTCTTTTATTCTTTCTCTATTCTGCTCCAGTTTCCTATTCCCTCTTTTATCTAAGCTCTATGAAGTTGGCTTCCCTTTGATTTTCTGACAGGAGGACAAAGTGAAAAGGTTTGCTGTCTAGTGATCATAAAGTAAAACAGATACTGTACAATCACTAAAAGCATGGCCACTGTTTCCACTCCCCACTCACAAGCAGTTTGAATCTTAAAATGTTGACAACATGGACCAAAAGTTATTTCCCTTCTTTGAGCAGCCACAGGTACTGCAGTGACACTAATCCCTTCACTTCTATTCTGTGCAAAGATAAAATAAAATCTTGAAAAGATAAATAAAATAAATTGCTTCCACCACCACTGCTTCTATCAACATTCTTTTTTGTTTTATGCATTTATTTTATCATATGGAACAAAAACAGAAACAAAAAGCATTTCTCCGAGATCAAGACACATTATTTATCCTGAAAGATTTGCCTTCCTGGACTATAGCATTAAAAAAAGGAGGGGATTGGTTTCATAAAAGTTTTAAATACATTACAGGTGAGCCAGATGAACACAGCTGGTGCTAAGGGATCAAGAGATCCAGATTTGTTTCATACTGGCACATAACCTTCATGTGAAAAACTCCCAAAAATTTCAATGGGATGTCATTCAAATGGTGAGTAGATGGACTTAATTTTCCATTCGCCTACTTTCCCTATACACCAGCTAACATATCCTTGTATTCCACAGTGACAAATCAGCAATCTACTAGGAGTTTAGAACTAGAAGTCTCTTTTGAATTTTTGTCTATATGCATGCTTGTCTACATAAGCGCAGTTCTAAGATTACTTCTCAAGAAACCAAGAACTCCAGGCACACATTAACGCAGAATTCAAGAAGATGACATCAATGTACATTCATTCATTCATTCATTCATTCATTCATTCATTCATTCATTCATTCATTCATATCTTTAGAGTCCTAGCATTAAATACTCATTTAGAGTCCTAGCATTAAATACTCATTTCATCTGCTTCCTAAAAGTATATCTTTATCATAAATGTTAATATTGTTAACTTTCAGTTCTTATCAGTTTACTTTGGCATTATTTAAAATTCTTCTTCTTCTTGTGCCATATCCGTCATCGGATGTTGGCAATCATGTTGGCAATCCTATTTTTGTCAACAGCTGCATAAAAAAGTGCTGCTGAGTTTGTCCAAACCAATCCTTTAGTTTTTGAAGCCGATGTTCTTCTTCTGACTGGACTTCATTCGCCTTCAATCTTTCCTGGAGGATTAAGTGAAGGGTGTTGTATTTTTCTGGGTGTTGCCTCACATGTCCCAAATATTCAAACTTTCACTTTTTAATGGCTTTGATGATTTCCCTTTGCTTTTCCATGTGGCTTATAACCCCTTATATGTGATTTTGTCAACCCAATTTATACTTAACAGCCGTCTGTAAATCCACATTTCAAATGCTTCCAGTTTCTTCAAGTGGTTTTCTATCAGAGACCAACTCTCTACTGCGTAGAGCAGGATAGAAAAGATGTAACATCTGACAAGCCTGCTTTTCAGTCTTAGGCTATGTCATGACTGCAGAAGACCTTTTTCATTTTGAAGAATGCTGTTCAAGTTTTCTCTATCCTTGTCTTTACTTTACTGATCATGTCCCAGCTTTCATGTAAATTAAAACCTAGGTATGTGATCCTTTCAACTTTTTCTAGTGGTATTCCTTCCTAATGTATTAGTGGTAAGTTAATGGTTGTTTGCTGACGACCAGGATCTTGGTTTTTGAGGTGTTAAGCTTCAAGCCATATTTTTCAGATATTTCTGAACCTCTGTTGATGAGGAGCTGAAGATCTTCATGTTTACCGGCAAGCAGAACTGTATCATCAGCATATTTTAGATTGTTGATCTGAAAGCCGTTTACTTTGAAGCCAGCATCAATGTTTTCCAGTTCTTCGTTGAAAACTGTCTCAGCGTAAATATTAAACAACAGCAGAGACAAAATACAGCCCTGTCTGACCTCTCTTCATATTTCTGCATCATCTGTGTATTTTTGGCCTAGTGTCACATTTGCTACCTGATGCCAATATAGATTCTTTATGATTCAGATGTTTTTGTCATCTAGTCCCACTTGTTTCAGGATTTGCAATAGTTTGCTGTCTCTTATTTTATCAAATGCTTTTTCAAAATCGATGAAGCACATGTAAACACTGTGATTGACATCTCTACAGCGCTGTACAAGAACTTGAATGCTGAATAGGGTATCTCGTATACCAAGATTTTTTTCTGAAACCAAATTGTGTGTTATTTAGACACTCCTCAATTTTGTAGTGTATTCTTGTGTGAATTATTCTCAGGAATATTTTCAGAGCATGACTCATTAAGCTTATTGTTCTGTATTCAGTACACTTCTTTGCATTTATTTTGGGGGGGATTGTCACAAAGGTTTATTTTAGCCAATCATTTGGTATCTTTCCTGTTTCATATATTCTATTGAAGAGCTGCAGTAAACATTTCTTCCCATTGTCTTCCAGCAATTTTAAAATTTCTACTATTTAAAATAGCTAAAATAATATTGAATCTAATATTTTAATCTTGCCTGTTGGGCCACAGATATGCTTTTACCTACTATTTTTCATAGAAATAGTTTTTCTTAGAAACTGTTAATTTAGTGAATGAATGAAATATAATATAAAGAGCATATAGAAAAACAACATTTATGGCTCTTTTCAAAGGAAGTAAACTTTAGGCCTTAGCTTAAAGCAAAGTCTCTTGGTATTTCCTAATACTCTCTTATTCAAGTACTTATCAGGTATGACCTGTTTAGCTATCTGAAATCAGCAAAAGCCAATTAATTGCTAAACTGCAACATAATGCATAATGTATTGATAATACAAGACTACTTTCTAGTTTTCCTATATGAAGCTAACTCAAGCATGTCTCTGAAGCTAAGTAATAATGCATCTATAGCAAAATAAAACATTAATTTTATCTTATGGTGATTTGAAATATTTAATTCATTTTTTGTAAATACATTTGGCAGATCAAATCTCACCGGGCTCAAGGTTGACTCAGCCTTTCATTCTTCTGAGGTGGATAAAATGAGGTCCCAGATTGTTGGGGACAATATGCTGATTCTGTAAACCGCTTAGAGAGGGCTGGAGAAGCACTGTGAAGCGGTATATAAGTCTAAGTGCTATTGCTATTATGTACTTTGCATTATAAAAATCCAAAAATGAAAGCTACAATTTCTACTACTTGGTAATTTCAAAATTTTATACATTTGCTATTTCAAATGTATCTACAGATTTCTTCACTATTTTTTTTATGAAAGGTATATAGGATTCTCACAAAATAAAGACTTTGCAATTTATGATAAACACCTTAAGAAAACAAATTGCATTTATCAGCTGTGTCTCAAACACAAATCTCTCAAATACAAACATAAAAATATATAGAAAAAACAGGGAGGGAATGGGACGAAGAAAAGAGATAGTTATGCTGGGAAGAGTAAGAAAATGAAGAAACAAAACAAAATGGAGATGATGTGAGGAAAAGAGATAATTGGACAGAAAAGTGAATGAAGGTCATACCATCATTTAGCATTCTAGTGCTAAGAACCTATGTATGGAATTCTTGGTTTCTTGAGAAGTAAACTTATAATTGCAGCTATAAACATACTCTATTTATCTATCTATTAATTATTTATTTATCTATCACAGAAATATGGAAGTCATGCAAGAAAGGCCACTAACACAACCAAAGGATATACTGCATGTAAAAGGGCAGCATTAAGCAGGTGTCCATGGTTTAAACCAGGAGTCCCCAACCTTTTTGGCACCAGGGACCGGTTTCATGTTAAAAAAATTCAGCGGACCGGTGGCCATGGTTCAGCCGATGTAGAGGGGGAGCAAGGGGGAGGGGAAACAGGCAGCGCATGCGTGCATGGGGGCAGTGAGTCGGCTCACTTGCCCCTCTGGGGCCCCCAATGGCGTGAGCAGCCGCGCCTGCACTCTCCCAACCCTGGCGTGCGCTCTGCCAGGGGGCTGCCCCCTCCTCCCTCCTCCTCCTCTCCAGCCCTTTCTAAGAGTTGTGCCGCTCACTGCGGCCCAGTTCCTATCAAGCCACGGACCGGCACCAGTCTGCAGCCTGGGGGTTGGGGACCCCTGGTTTAAATGATAATTATCTTAGTTATTATTGAGAAGCATTTAATCATGCAAAAACAACATGCTGATATGAGACAAATATCTGAAAATAAGGAACTATATATTTATATAGATCAGATACAGAGATGTCCAAGCAATGAACTGGAAAGTAGCAATTATTTTAAAAAGCATTCATCAACCCAGGCTAATTACAAAATCAGTTATTTTATAGGAAGAATTTCACTTCTACCATGTTGCAATTTCTCCCTTCATAAAACCTTAAAATAAATATATTTTAAAAATTACATATACAAATAGAATAGAATAGAATAGAATAGAATAGAATAGAATTTGTT
>JAPKID020005638.1:0-11021 GCA_026931265.2 Tropidonophis doriae | reverse complement strand
CTATTCTATTCTATTCTATTCTATTCTAATTAATCAGTGGAACAACTTGCCTCCAGAGGATATGAGTGCTTCAACACTGGAAGTTTTTAAGAAGATTGTTGGAAAACCATTTGTCTGAATTGGGGGAGGGTTTCCTGCAGAGGTGGTATTCAGCAGGTTCTGACTAGTTCTAGAGAACCAGTAGTGGAAATTTTGAGTAGTTCAGAGAACCAGTAAACGCCATCTCTGACTGGCCCTGCTCCCATCTATTTTCTGCATCCCAAGTCCCAGCTGGTTGGGAGAGAATGAGGATTTTGCAATAACCTTCCCCTGGAGTGGAGTGGGAATGGAGATTTTACAGTATCTTTCCCCTGCCATGCCCACCCAGCCATGCAATGCCCACAGAACCAGTAGTAAAAAAAAATTGAATCCCAGCACTGGTTTCATGCCTAAGCAGCGGGTTGGACTAGACTAGAAGACCTCCAAGGTCCCTTCCAACTCTCCTATTCTATTCTATTCTATTCTATTCTATTCTGCTATTCCTAAAATTTAATTTAGTTCTATATTTAAAAAAACAATTAATGAAATTAAATGTATATTTGCAGTTATCCAGTTATTTGTCTCTCTGTATATGCATCCTTCAGTCCAGCTTTAAGAAGTTTGATGGTGCGGCAAAACAAATGGCCATGATGGGTGTGGCCTAGTTGGCCTCCTACACCACAGCCGGGGGGGGTGTTTTTGCCCTCCCTGGGCTCCGGAGGCTTTCCACAAATCTCCACGAGGGCAAAAAGGGCCTCCCAGGCACCGGAGGCCCTCTGGAGGCCAGAAACGGGCTGTTTTTCACCCTCCCTGAGGCTCCGCACACACCTTGCACAACTGCATCCAAAACAGGCCGTGTGGGGACTACTAGGATGGGCGGAAAAGGGTGGGAGGGACCAGCCAGAACTAGGACTTGGGAGTTCTCTGAACTGCACAGAATCTTAGCTAGAGGTTCTCCCGAACCCCTGCGAACCTCCAGCAGCCCACCCCTGAATCTTCCTGTCCAAAACAGTAATATGTTCAAACCACACAGCATTACAATATGACAGGATGATTTCAATCATCCCTCTATAGAAAGTGGTACGGACATGTAAAGGAAGATGTGCTCTTCTCATACAAAGCAGAAAATGCAGGCACTGCAGTGCCCATTTCGCCAGTGTCTCATTAGCTGCACATCCAGAAACCAGATACTACTAAACACCTCCACAGTTGAATCATGACGTCTTTTGTTTTTCCTACATTTAGAACCAGGCTATTTTTATTACACCAGTTCATCAAGGCCTCTACTTCTTAGTAATCCCCCTCATTATCATCCTGAATAAGGATCATTGTATCATCCGCATACTTCTATTTGTATTATGTATACACAATTGCATCATCCGCATACAATATGGCTGGTAGCAAACTTTGCACTACAGACATGGATCAGCAGAGTGAACAATAGTAGACTTAGGTAGTGGTGGGATTCAAAATTTTTACTGCTGGTTCTGTGGGCATGGCTTGGCTTTGTGGGTGTGGCAGAAAAGGGATACTGCAAAATCCCAATTCCCTCCCCATCCCACTAACCTGCTTTCCAGTTCCGTTCTCCTGTTCAAGGCAACAAAAGAAAATTGGCTGGGAGGCTGGGAGGCTGAGGGAGCAGGGCCAGCCTATTTGCCGGTTCTCTGAGGTGCTCAAAATTTCTGCTACTGGTTCTCTAGAACCTGCTAAAACTGGCTGAATTCCACCTCTGGACTTAGGACACAGCCCTGAGGATAACTTGCACTCAGGAGCATGGTGCTAGAAATATTACTCTCAACTCATACATATTAGGGTCTATCAGTGAGAAAATCAAGAACTCAGTTGCACTCACTTTAAATGCTCACTTTATCAATAAATTGTGATGTCTAATAAGATGATCATCATTGAATTTCTTGTAATCCCACTTCCCTATAACCTCACTGTTACAATACCTAACCAAAGGTCTATGAGCCGTGGTGGTGCAGTGGTTAGAGTGCAGTACTGCAGGCTATGTCTGCTGACCTCTTTTTTAGTTTAGATTAGTGCAAATTTTTAGATTGGGGTTTGTTTTAAATAGTTTTAAATTTTGGGGTTTTAGCACGGGTATAATTATTTATATTTAATATATTTTTAAATTATTTATTGTCCTATTGTGTATATTGTTTTAAACTGCCTGTGCACCACCCCGAGTCCCTTCGGGGAGAGGGCACGGTTAATAAATTTGATTTGATTGATTTGATTGAGAACCTTTACTGAGAAATCTTTGCAGCTATATTTTTTTTTTAAAAAATCACATAAACCAAAGAATAAGTTCAAATGCTGTAGTTATAATAGTTTTAACTGACAAAGCTATTTCTAATTCCATAAATTATCACAATAAACCCATGGATTTATAGCAGTCCAGAAGATGTTCAAGGGATTATTTTTGGTGTAAATTATTCTATAAGTGAATAGCAACTTTTTTATAGAATGTCATGGAAATAATAACTTTGTTCAGCAAAAATGTGAAAGTCTGACAAAGAGAGACATTTATCTGTTTCAAAGGTCCTGTGGTGATTAGTTTGCCCCTAATTAATGATGGCTTTTTAAAATAAGAGATAATTGCTGACACACGTAATGCAGACAGGTCAATAGCTAAAATGAGCAATAATGAATATGTACTTTGAAGCATGTCTGACAGAGTGCTTAGACTACAAAAAGTTAAAGAGGTACCTTGTGCACATTTGATAAATGACATTCTTCTACTATCCTCTTTTTCTCTCAGTGTTTAAGGATTATAGTTTTTAATGATTTGGGGTTGGAACCTTGACTCTTAAAATCTGAGATTTATGATAATTCAGAAATGCCCATATTAAGATGGGAAAAAAGAAGACACGGATTATTTCTGACCATGATAATTAATAGCAGAAACTTCCCTTGTAACAAATTCAATGGAGGTCAATGCGTTGCTATGGTAATGTCCTAGCCAAGCAATTTTGCCCATTTTCCAGTCTGCTGCTCCTTTGCATAACTGTGAGTGATAAAATGTTTTAATTGCAATATTTGCAAATGATGCAACATCTGGGCTCCAGATTTACATAGAAAGATACAAGATTAATGGAGTTATTAGCATATTGGTGTAAACCTTGATATAATAAATTTAATTACTGGAAGCTAAATTTTCACTGATCAGTTCTTGAATGTTAGGCAGATAAGAAGAAGGAGAATCATATTAAAAATGGTCTCATTTATTACAAGGCATTTTTTTTAGATATGTTATTTTCCCATTAATATTAGACATGAAAAATATGTGGTACATTAACTGGAAGAGCCAAAACTAATTAGCTTTGTGTTTTTTGGCTGCTTTATGTATTTTAAAAAGATTGAACATTACTACAGAATTAGTATTTGATGGCAAAAGCAATTTTTTTACTAGTTTTGGCACGGCTTTATGAGTTCTCAAGGTGTGTAGCCCTTGTAATCTTATATAGTAAACACCTTGGGTTAATAGGAGGAAAAGCTGAAGACTACACAACCAGCATGTGTCTTCCTTCTATCTCCTAAAAGCATTGCCACATAGTATTATAACCCTTCAATAAACGTTTGTTTTAGTGGTAACTATTTGACAAATCAACATAAATGAATTGAAATGAACTCAGCTTATGAAGGCTTTTATAGATGTTCTAGATTCTCAAATAGTGCTACAATGGAATAATGACATTTTGGGAAACCATAAATAATATGGAGTTTAGTATGAGCTAAACTGATACTTACCATGTTAAGGAATTCATTGCTAAATTTGAGCTAATGCTAAACCTTTAATTATTATTTTTTATTGTTGACAGGGCAGTACGATCCATCTGTCCTTTCCCTAGCCCTGCTGTGTTGCCTAAACATGGAAATGGGGAAAATTGTTCCTGAGAAGGAAGAGGAAAGGATGTGTAATGCATCCTCAAAGTATACCAGAGTCACCCAAACCATGAAAGTCATGCCAAGCATTAATATTGAACAATACAAGATAGGAAAATGGACGATGAATTCATATTGCATGAGAGAAGTATGGTAAAACACTCCTGTAATGTTGCCAAGTAAAGCACATAAAAATGGAAAACATAAAAGACTAACAATATAGCGCTATATAATTACCTCTGGGTCAGATTGTACTCAACATGCTACTGAAGAAGAGATGAGGAAGTTTTGGACTGTTTACAATGTGGTTAGATTAAAGATTTTGAAACATTTAGTTTTTGATGATATCATACACAAAAAAAGTAAATCTGAAGCTGCATTGGAGTAGGAACATGGAACTAAGAAGCATGAATGCAGGAAAGCTGAACACAGTGAGGATGAAATAAAACAAGTATAAATTGAGATCTTAAGCATCAGTGAATTGACAGAGATTGGACACTTTCATTAGGAATAACAGTGTATTTACACAGGACAAGAGTTGCTTTTCTAATTAGGAAGGGTAGAACAACAATAGAACTTGACTATTGTGAAATCAATGACCAAATATATCAATTAGACATTGTGGACAACACTTATAATATGGCACTCATCCAAGTCATGTTCCAACCACTGATGCAGAAGAAGAGACTAATTAGTTTTTCTTCAAATTCAGTTTGAAATTGATAGAATATGCAACAAAGATGTGCTATTAATGATTGCATACTGGAATGCCAAACTTGGAAATATTACTAAGAAATACATAGTTGGATTGTATTTTTTAGGAGACTAAAATGTAGCAGGACAGCTATTTTTCTATTTCTGCCACTCTCATTACTTCTTCATAGCTAATACTAGTTTTAAATAAGAAAATTATGCTTTCATACATGGACACTTCAGACAGAAAAATCAAAAGTTTTATATTATTGCTTCAAAAAAAAGTGGAGGAATTAAGTGACAACATTAAAGACGTGACCAAATGCTAATTACAGAACAGATGATAACCTGCTTATGAGAGGAGGAGGAGGAGGAGGAGCAGACTACTGAACCAGTTTCCACTATATGACCTTGAACACATACCACCATTTCAAAAAATATATACGAGGAATGTTCCAAAAATACCTCTAAGCTCATAAGAAGATTCCAACCACAAATTGGTATGCTAAACTAATTGATAATAGTATATATAAATCAACAGTATTGTCTTGATACTATTCAAAGAAGATAAAGAAAGATTGCAGAAATATACTGAAGTACTGTACAGTAGAGATTCCAAATCCAAGATGCCTTAGAAAGTATTTTCTACTCACAAGAACTTCTAGTATTAGAAAAAAATCAGTTCTATAGTCATTATAAGCTGGAAGGCTATAGGAACTGCTCATAGAAATATGGCAGCAAATAGAAGAATCAGTAAAGGTTAACTTAAAGTTAATATGACTTCAGAAGATATATGAATCAAACTTTTTATATATTAGGAAAAAAGCTTGAAAAACTTTTAAGACTAACAGAGAGGTTTTATGTTCTGCTATGAAAAGGCCAGACCAATTCTTCATATCCTTTTTCAAAGCAGGAACATGAACATGATTTAATTTTTGTTATTACCATATAATCCCAATTTTCAATATTTATTTTGAGTGAATATTATTTATATTAAAATAATTATCTTAATTATTTTGTATGTACAAAACATATATGCTCAACAAAAATATTTCCATTTTCTTTTCTTGTCCATTAAAGAAACAATTGTATAAAGTTTTGAGGCCCCCGGTTCTTCTGCATTATGTGGTTATTTTGAAGGATTTTCAGAAATTGATAGAAATATGTCTTTTGCAACATTATATATAAAACTCATTAAACTTTTTATACTCATATAAACAAACCCCATTTTAGGATTTACAAATCAAATGGATAAAGGTCAAAATTAGTAATTGACAACTGTGAGGTGAAACTTTTAATATTATTGTAATAAAGTTTTCAGTTTTCTTTTACTTAGAGTTATGAATTTGAAACGTGAAACCATGTTGGAAGTATGCCTTGTAATTCAAAAACCAAATCCAAATAGGAAGAGAATTTAAAGCTTTTGAACTTTCCAAAGCAATATGTTTCTAACTTGATGTCTTGATCTCAATAAGCTAATTCATACTTTTTAAGTTTTCTGGTTAAAAAAAAAAGTATACATAATAATTCCAGTTTGTTCAAGACAGGAGTAAAATAAATTCATTCTGTAGATTTGTAGAGCCTTTTAAAACTTGTGGCATGTGACAACAAGGTAAGTCATTTTTTGTCATAAAATATAATTTTCAAACCCATAAATATTTCTTGTTCAAAATTTTGATTTTCAGTCTGTCTGCTACTAATAAAAACCTGGTCTAAGTTATGGCATTATTCCTGCAGTTAGGATACGACAATCAATTATTATTTTCACTTTTTTAAAAAGTGAAAATAATAGTTCAAAAACTATAGTTTCAAAAATGCTGGTATTAGGTACTAGTTACCCATGCTTCACTATGGAACTGGAACAGCAGTAGGTGGCATTCTTCACCATCACACTCCATTATCCTATAGCTGTAAAAGGCAACAGTAGACCCGGTCTTCTTGAGAGGAATCTTGGTGTTTGGGTCGCACTGAGGTATATTGATGTAATAGGGATCTTCTTCATGGCAGAACATCAGATGGTACTGGAGAGCATCATAGGCACACTACACTGATTGGTAACAACCTGTTGTCTCTGCTGTGGAGAATGATATCTCTCTTCTCAAAATCCTGGCTGACAATGAGAACAGCCACTTCTGTAGTTGTGGGGGCATTGAAACTACCTCAGTGCTCTCCAAAAGGCTTCCTATCGAAGAAGACTTCCACTTGGAAGTCATTCTGGCCCTTAGGAACAGAATCAACAGCAGCCTTAAGTTCCAGAATATACTTGTGTTTATGCAGCAACTTCTGCAGTTGGCTAGCCATTTGTGGATTAATGCCTGGGTAGATTCCACAATGGATGTCCCTCTCATTGTCATCATCAACAACAAAGTATATCTGGAGAAATGAAGGCTGCTGCTGAGGCCCTGCCATGATACTCCCTATCTCGTGGTAGACCTGCCTCTGTACTTTGAAGGTTGGCATAAAATTTCCCTCCTTCACCTCTCTGGCTCCAAAAGATGTCATTTGTAAGCATCTGTTGTACTTCCAGACAGCAAAAAGAAACTGCATTGCCACTGGATGCTGGTGGGTGAGAAGGTTGTGTAAGGTTCAGGGGAGGGCTGGAAAGGAGGGAGGTGGACTTTACTACCACTGCAGCACATCCTGGGACTCTCATCCTGCCACTTTAGAGCATGACACCAGGCACAGGGTAACCGGGGTCCGAGATCAACAACCTTGTCCCTGGAGAAATCAATCTGAGGTTCATATTTAAAACTGATAACTAGTCCAAGGCATTAATCTCATTTGTGACTGATTAATATAGGGTTTATTAGATGTATAATTTTTACAGCCTGTCTACTGACTTGGGGATGAGTTTGACAATACTTGTGTGCAGCTTACTTGTGTTAAGTATTGTGTTTTCCTGATCACATCAGTAAATCTTTTTCTGAGTTTTTGCCTCTTTTCCCTTTAACTGGTGTTACAATAGAAGGAACAGATTCATCTGACCAGAGGAGGAAAATAAAGGGGGGGAAATCTGACTCTGCCTACCAGCATCCATCGGTATTCATCTGGCTAACATCCTGTCAGTGTGTGAGAGAGGCAAGGGGTGTTTCCAGCAACATTTGCTGTGTGAGCAATAAGGAGACAGGAAGGAGCCTGGGCATGGTTTAGCTCAACTGCTCTGTAGTAAAGCTGCTTGTTGCTGTAAAAGTAAAACTGAAACTGAAACTCCTCTCCTCTGCTTGTGTTTTGCATTTGGAACAGATTTCTTTTGAAGTGAGGAGGGGAATATAACTCCTTAGCATCAGAGCATGGAACATCTTTCTTTTCAGGTGGTGAAGGGAAGTAGAATCTTTTTAGCATCAGAGGGTTTATTTGGAAAGTGAAATGGTATTTACGATGTGAGCAAGGGGGCAGGAAGGAGCTGGCTGTGGATTAGCTCAACTGTTATGTAGTAAGGTTGCTTCCTGCTGTGAAAGTAAAACTGAAACTGAAATGCCTGTCCTCTGTCAAGTGTTTTGCGTTTGGAACAGATTTCTTCCCAGGTGGGGAGGGGGAGTAGAACTCTTTAGCATCAGAGTGTGTTAATAATAATATAGGAAATACTAATGCTCTGATGGTCATTAAAAAAAAATCCTTTCTTAGTGAGTACCTAGAAGCCAGGAAGCTTGTAGGCTTTATGGTTCTTGAGATTTTGTGATGATGCATGAGTGGTATTTCACTTTTATATACCATATTTTTCGGAGTATAAGACACACTGGAGTATAAGACACACCAAGATTTTGAAGAGGTAAATTTAAAACAAGTTTTTGTACTTTGCAGACCTCCCAAACCTTCCACATGCCTCATTTGTTGTGAAAAATGGGGCATGCAGAGAGTTTGAGAGACCTGCAAAGTGGTCCTGAGGGCTGCTGGGGGCTTGTGAAAAAACGAGCAAAAAATGGCCCATTTTTCGTGAAAAAAAGGCATAGCCTTTAGGAAGCTTATGAGTGCTCCTGGGGGCTGGGAGGAGGAGAAAAATGAGGGGAAAAATGACCATTTGTTTGCTCGCTTATGCCCTCCCCAGTCCCCAGGAGCACTTTGCAGGTTTCCCAAACCCTCTGCTCATCCATTTTTGTGAAGGGGCCAGGGTTTTGGGAGGCCAAAAATGCTGTATTTAGTGTATAAGATGCACCCAGATTTTCAACCTCATTTTGTGGGGGGAGAAAGGTGTGTCATATTCTGAAAAATATGGTATATAGATGAAATAAAAATAAGCAAACATAAAAGTTTTCCACTATTTTTAAATTCAAGTATGCTAACTATACTGTTACAATGTCATAAAGCAATGGGTGTATAATTATCTCTTAAAAATCAGACAACATTGCTAGTAGATAAGTTTTTATTTAAAAAAAGTGATCCCACTATTTTTTTGTAAAATGACATATATTTGAGCAGAGGGTAACCCATTATTTTTGACTGAGCTTTGAAAAAAATTTATCCAGAAGCTCTCAGTCACATATATCAATTTAGAAAGTATAAATTCTTCAAGTTATATATGTCACATTTTATTTAAGTACAAGGTTTACTTCCATCAGAATTAGAAATACTGTAATTCTAGTTTAAATTATATGAAGAATATAAATAGAATATAATACTGAATCTATCTGAGCATTAAGTACATGTGGATAAGGCAGAGTAAATCAAAATATAGAAGTAAGACATGACAGAATGGAAACCTGATTTTGAGATGTGTACAAAAGCAGGAAATGTTAAAAGCCAAAACCGCAAGTTCAGCTACAATTCACACATATGAGTCAAGAGTACAGCTAGCCAGAAGAAGTTATTGGAACAATTAGGCAATATATTTAGTAACAGGAACTATGAACCCATCACTGCTAATATGTTATATTTCCATGTTCTGCTGCTTTTCGAAAGATATATAAGAACGGTCTTTTCTATAAGTTGTTATTCAGATGTTCAAATGGCTGTCTTGCCTAGCTTGCTCTAAACCTTGGTACCAATAAAACTGCTTCTCCTGATCTCGAAGTCTGGGTCCCTTAATTTTCTGCAACACTGTGAAATTTTAATTCCTTCTGCTTTCTTGATTAGGAACTACAGAGACCATATGTAATTTTCTCTACAATTCTTTAAGTCCACTAACATGGCCTTTCAAAATAAGCTCTTTTTTGACATACTGAAACATTCTGGTGCATTGCTTTATTGTTCTCAAATGTACCAAAAAGAAGACAAATATGAATTTTAGGAAAACCTTGTCTATAATATTATATTATTAGTAACCTTGAGACAACTGCGTCATTTTAAAGTACATTATTTGGTGAAAGTATTCTATTTGATAAATATTAAAATAACATAATTCATGGACTATTATTATTATTAGATATATAGATGCTTCTGGGAGGTAGAAGGAAAGATACAAAAATTAGTACTATCAGAAGATTGACTTCAACCACACTATACATATTCATGTTTAGTAGATTCAACAAAGATGTATAGTGCATATTACTTTAAACTCCTATCTATTATATATATCTACTAAATCTACTTAGATGGGGTAATGTAAGTAGCTAAAGTGCATGATATTATTCAAAATGGATAATTAAATTTTATACATTGACAAAAGGCATATACATTAAATGGTTGCTAATGTTTCCCAGCAGTTCTTGCAAATCATTTTGTCTGCAGATCTTTTATAACTTCCCATTAAACAGTTTGGGCAAAGGATATGTTTCCAAAACTGTAGGATTTTGCTTCCCTTCCAAACTCCTATTATTATTATACCTATATTATATTTAATGGACAGAACAAGCTAAGCAAAATACTGGAAACCAATCTCTCCCATCATTTAGAAGCTTACAAAAATGCAAATAGGAGCACATTTTCAGTATCCTTACAATGCCCCTGGTCAGAGTGATGGGAAAAGAAATACTGCTACTATTTTTACTCTTATAGAAACATCAAAAATAATAAAAAAGAGAAATGGTATAGAAACAAAAGAATAATGCAGGAAGGATAGATTGCTGTCATTCAAGAACAAGTGGAACATGGAATAATGATTACTATCTCTCTATAGGATTCCAGTTTTTCTTAACAGACCACAATAATCTCTATGAACATTCTGAATCTTAACATATGCAAGCTTTCTCTTTCCTGCCTGCTTGCTCTGGAGTGCTGCTGCTGTGTTATTCTCATACTGCAGGGAATGAAAAGTAGGTCAAGTGAGTTGGTAAGTTTATATCATTGACCTACTTTGGCACTTTCTTTTTTACTGGCAGGCATTGATAGCAGAGAAATGTGCAGTAAATTACCGAAAGTAACTGCAGAATTTCAGAGTAGAGTGAGTCGTGGGTATATATATATATGCTATCGTAGATTTTCACGGGTGTAGGTATGCTGGTATTGTTTGGTTCGGGTCTTTTCCTGTGTAAAATTAAAGGTGTTTT
>JAPKID020005637.1:0-11021 GCA_026931265.2 Tropidonophis doriae | reverse complement strand
CTAAACCGGGAGGACGGAAGCCACAGCCACTCAGTCTTGGAAGGGTTGAGCTTGAGTTTGTTCCTGCCCATCCAGATAATGATAATTTTTCTGCAAAATTCCCCTCAAATGATAATTTTCCTGCAAAATTCCCCCCACAATTGGAATGGGGAGCTTCCATCAGAAAGGCCCTGTTTTGCATAACTATATCAGAAAGGATTCAGGAAAGATCAGTCATAAACTTCATCGACATGGCACATAAATCAGAGAATATAACTATCTGTCACAGTTTTCTGTCTCAGAGTATGTACAAAAGTAGGAACTTCAACATTTTATTCTTTGGGACTATATGAAGTGTTAAGTAACTGGACACCATGTGTAAAAACTACAGTTCCAGCTGTGCAGGATGTGCATGAAGGCAACCCTGCCTCCTCTCATCCTCTGGCAGCCTTCCCTACCACAAATGCACATTTTTTGTTTCCTCCACCCACATAAGCTAGGGTAGCATCCGGTCCTTCAGCGAAGAAATACTAACACAATGCAGTGAACTATAGTACGATTTCCTTGTCAGCTTTAGAAAATAGAAGCGATGATACTGACAGATTTTGAGGGATCCTAAATTATTTATGTGGTCCTGCAGGTGCTTTGAAGTTATTATGTGTAGAAATCATCTGATAGTTTCATAGCATCGCTTTTAGGCCTGTCATCACTGTAAATTAATAGTTTTGTGGTGGCATGACCCTGTGCTTTTCATATGTGAGTTCATTAACTTGCTGAATACAAAAGGGAAGCTCTACTTTCAATACTTAATTCCATTAAGTCTAGTAGTTTATATTGTACTTGTGTCAGAAGCACAGAGGCACTTCCAGATGAAAGGATTAGCTGGTGACATCACGGTTGTCCAGGGCATGCACAGTTGGGGATTCCTTACATGTCCCCAGTAGAAGCTGGAGTGAAAGACGGGAGCTCATCCCACCCCATAGCAGCACTCGGGTCTTGAACCTGGGTTGCTGGGTTGCCCTCCAACCCAGCATCTGAATCACATGAGCCACCATGTTCCTTAGTCCAATAGCTTGATGGGTTGTAGACTGAGCACCCCATCTATGATAAGACAGTTTATAGTTCAGTGGTGACCATCTTCCGTTCATTGTTACTTCCCATGTCTCCCTGAACCAACAGGGCACCTTCCACATTGCTCAGAAGGAAATATCAATGGAGCTGCTGCTTCTCCTTCCATTATGAAGCAGATGTTCTTATGCAAATATAATCACATACTTACATCCATTGGGAAGCATCCCTGCTGCAGAACTGATTCACCAGCTCTGAAATCCAAGCTGTAGATGTCAAAACACACAGAGTATATGAATATTCCAGCATAGATTTCTGGCCCCTTTAACAGCAAAAAAAGAAAAGAAAAAAAGAAGAAAAAAGGGGAAGTGTGTTTCTTCTTTATAGTTCACCAGGGGTGGGATTCACTTTCCTTCCCTACCTGTTTGCAAATGTGCTGAAGGTTGTGCATTACATCGGGGTGGGTGGGCGGAGCCTCTCGCAGCCACTGCTAACAGTTCACCCGAACTGGAGAGAACCGGCTGAATACTATCTCTGTAGTTCATCATAAGTTATTTTGTCATTCCACTTTTTTTTAAAGTAACTGGTGCTTTTTTGTTCTCCTGCTCTCTGAAGCTGGATCTAGCAGTAACTTTGGGGTATCTTTCCATGTTATTTTGTGTTGAGTGAATTACAAAAAATGTATTTGCTAGAGCAGGGGTCTATAACCTTTGCAACTTTAAGTCTGAAGGACTTCAGCTCCTTCAGCTCTCCAGCAAAGCTGGCTGAAGAAGTCTGAGAGCTGAAGTCCTTCAGACTTAAAGTTGCAAAGGTTGGAGACCCCTGTGCTAGACTAATAGAGTATAGTAGCATCCGCCCATTTTCTTTTCCTGCTTTAATATATTGAAAATAAGGGAAGGAAAAGAAAGGCCTTGTTTCACTGCCAAAAAGGAGGAACAGATTAAACCCTCAGAAAGCTACTAGGGATTCCACATTTTACTTTAAAAAACTTGACCTCCCTCCTTTGCAGCAACACAAGGGAAAGAGGATAGGCCATACAAGCTGTAAATCATTTCTCATCACATTAAGTAAAAGTCTCATCCCTAAGACCCTGCTGGGAAGGTGAGAAGAGCAGAGGAGAGGGCAAATAGCAGGAGCCTGGTTTTTATTTGGTATTCTCACCGGCTCCGAGAAAGGAGATGAAAACGGCACAGACAATGAAGAGACTGTCACAGTCAATTTTGCTCATCTGCTAAGTCCCTGGCTGATATTGGCACAACAATCGCTTATAACTAAAGAAAGGGTCGGATGGGGAGATCTGAAAAGAGGTGCTCAAGGGAACGTTCTGTGTGCAGAAAGAGCTAGGAGCAGCTCAGCTGAGGTGAAGCCCTGGGCTCTCTACATTGTGCTGCATTTGAGAGATTTACAAATTAGCTTTGCACTAAGATCCTGCTACAGTACTGTTTCATCCTTGGGATACAATCCTGGCAGCTCACAGACCAAAAATTATTGAGGGTTTTTTGTTTTTTTTATATTGTACTGTGTATAAAACTGAACAATAAATTTCCCTCTAGATTCATTCTCAAATGGGTAATGTGTGTCACCACCATTTCAGCAGTGAGATGTTCCAGGGCTGGTATTATTCCATGAGAATCCATTTAAGCATCACAGATGGAGCCTCATGTGAATGGTTGCATTTCTTCCCATATTCTTCTTTGTTAAAATGGGGTTTTGTCACTTTGATTCTCGAAGCTGCTTTTTAATGGTATTTTGCTGCAACGTTTTGGAAATTTTAAAAGCTAAAACAACTACCCAAATGAGCTTTGAACTTTTCTTTGATTTTCTGTAGAGAGAGGCAATTGGCTTCCTTGGTCCCTATAAGGTTCAGTGTTATTTTTATATTGCCATCCAAATTTGATATATCAGCAATTGAACCTTATCATAGGCAGAATTTCTATTCTTATTTAATCCTTTTTTCAACAGAAGGAGGGAAAAAAATCCTTCTCCTGATTTTATTCCATGCTATATAGTAAAGATGTATAGGTTCTTCAGATCTTTATCAAAAAGAAAATAGATAGGTTTTATTTTCTTTGCATCTTTTTCCCAGCTGAAAAGACTCTAAATATAATTTTCTGAATGTAGCTACCGTAGATAGCCAAAATCTTCAGTATATAATCTATAGTTTACATGATATACAGGTATGTTTATTTGTTTCCTTTTCTGTAATACAGAAATTGAAAAACTAGTGCTTTTCATTTGAAATATAATCATTGAACATACATCTGGAGCTAGAAAGAATTGTCAAAAATATCTGGAATGTAGCACGTTATCTTGCTGTAGTTACTCCGTTATTTTTAGCAAAATATCTCCCAGATTTGATGCTCTTTTTTTAGGGAAATATGAATGACCCTCTCTGTTTTTATTCTTGGGAGAACTCTAAATAAAATTTCTTCAATTAATACTTTGGTACTGCTTTTGAATGATGCTACAATTTGCTTTACAAACAATTTGAGAAACATATGGCATAAACTATCAAGAAGAACTGTTCATAGAAATTGGAAAACATATAAAGTTATCCTACATATTTTCTCAATGTATACAAAACCAATCAAATATTTCCATATTAACTCATACCAAAAATAAGGAAGTTGTACTACATTGAAGAAGTGAATTCAAGCAATGAATTGATGAATGATATGGTTTCAAATAGCAAACATGTATTAAAAGTAAGATAAGTTAAGGGGAAGCATAAGAAACTGAATATTTTTCAAAATTTATTATGAAGTTACCATATTGATGATCATTGAAGGAGAAATAATAAGTAATGTTGGATTTTTATCTAAGAGATCAACTCACGTCGGGCAGTTACATATAGAAGGGGTTCTTTTTCCTTTCCCATATACTAGAGAAGAAATATTATGATTGGCCATATAGTCAGCGAAATGTTTAAGATGGATTTGTCATTTTAATTCACCTGTCAAGTCCTTCCCAATAGGCAATGATATTGTTTGATGTTGTTAAAGGTATTGTTATAGGATGCAAGTTGTTCTAAGTACAGCTACCTTTTAAAATTAACTAATGGTGGTTTTGTAAATGCCAATGGTATTCAAATGGTGCTCCAGCTATTTGAGGATTGTATACAAGACACTATCACTACTGGTGCTATCTTTGCTTCCTTTTGCCACAATTGTTCTATTTGCAGGCTTCTGATTTTGTCCAGTTCTTCCTCCCCCCCCTCCCCTGCTATCTCAGAACCAGTATCTAGGCTTTTCTGTCTTTCTTATCAACAATTGTTAAATCTGAGAATATTTTTTTTGTGGCAGATGCTTGTCTGTTTGAATTCTAAAATCTCTGAACACTTTCGTTTCTTCATGTTCTATCACTTTGTCCATTTTATGGTATGTGTTGCAGATGTTACAAAGCTCTATTTTTGCCACTTTGTGGTGATACTGTTTGTAGTCAATTTGCATAATCTTACAACAGCTAACTAGGCAGTCCACAGTTTCTTCAGCTTCTTTCCAAAGGTGGCCTTTGCTATCTGTTGCTGTCTTCTCAGTTTTGGCTTTGTATGCATTTGTCCTTAAGGCTTGTGTGTGCGTGTTTTATACATACAAATATATATTATGAGAAATGTCATGTCTTTCATTATATATATTCATATTAATGTCTATGAAATGATATCATCTGGTGGGATCCAGAAGAGAGACTTTTTCTGCCATGGTGCCTCTACTGTTTCTTGAACCCACCAGATATTTTTTCATAGACATGCCTCCTAACATACCTTTTGGGATAGGTACGTGTAACAGAGAGGCCCTCCTTCAAATAACTTGGTGTCATGCCATACTCATTCTCTCTGCCTGCCTGCCTGCCTGCCTGTGTGTGTGTATGTAATGAATTCCTTTGGAAAATTAGGGAATGACAAAATAATTCATCAATAAATACCGGTAGAAAAAAGTTTTCTATCTCTTTAAAACATTTTATTGTGCACAGCAATCAGCTTACACAATACTCATGATACTGTTGGCAAAAGCCTTATCCAAAATACTTTCTTCATCTTAAATATATTATATTCTCTTATATTTAGTATATTATAACTAATATTATTATAATATGACCTATGACACTAAGCACTTTAAATGAGATAATTATTAATTTTTTTAAAATAATGACCATCAATTAAAGTTATCCTGAAAAAGAATAAAACTTGTAACTATTTCACTTCTTTCTGATTAAACATGAAATTTAAATTTTTAGAAGAAAACATCAAACTAAAAATTGCAAGTACTTGCCAGTATTGTTACATTTCTGCTGTTTCCGTTTATGTACTGAGCCCATACAAGGAAAAAATATTGCAGCACAGACATTCTAGAATATTTTTCTCTTGGACTATTTATCCAAGAAGCATGCAAGAACTACTTAATAATCAGCACCCTAGCTGTAAATGCTTTAATTTTATTTCAGTGTTTCATTCCATAGTGATCCTTTTAGTTATATTCCTGTCACTTTAAAAAAAAATTCTGAAACACAGGGAATGTGTTTCAATCTAATTATCTCAATCTTTTAACTCAAAGGTTTTCATATTGTCCACTTTTAAAGTGTTAAAAGATAATTATGTGATACTGTTCTGCCTTGAGAGAACCTCTGTCTTTATTAGCCATTGCTGGAACGTTAAGGAGTCAATATTCTGGGCAGAGAGTGTTACTAAGAAATCAAGATGTAATTTCTGCTTGCATTTCCGAGCGGCCACAGAAAGATTGGTTTGCCTCCAAACTCTGTGAATCAAGCCACAGGGGCCTGTTTTGTGAAGTGAGCACTGCAGGATTCACACAGCTGTCAAGAGTAGGCAAGTACTAAATCCAGCTGAAACAATTCTAAAACCTGGTCAAGACACACAGCCAATTGTGTGTGTGTGTGTGTGTCTGTTTTTCATATTTTTTTTTAAAAAAGTTTTTTATTCCATCAAACACAGTACAAATATCAGTTCTTCATACAAAAAAAAATTTTTCCCCCCCCTTTCCCTCCCCGCTCCCCAAATCAAAATTTTAAATACATTCCATACAACAAATGTACTATCCATACCCATATAAGATAACAGTATGCCTCTACATTTTCAATAAAAATTCCCTCAACAACACATTTCAGATAGTATATAATATGACATAATTCAAATATCATAATTACCCCCTAATCCTTCCCTCTTCCCTCCATACACCCACCTAATTCACAGATAATTCTTTTGAAAGGAAAAGAAAACTCTTCATCTCCCTATCAGGTAAATTACCAGAGCTTTAAAATCTTATTGATGTCATAACTTCACATTAAAATTAATTGGCTTAGTTGTCTCAAATTGGACAGGATCATGCTTAATATCAAATCATGATCAAAACATTTTACCCAGCTGCGCATCTGACGTGTGAATTGTTTGAAGTGAATGGTTTAAAAATGTTACAACAAACAAATGGAAATATCTGCATAGGAGCTACAGTCTGGAAAGATAATAGTTTTCCAGGTGGTTCTGTGATGAGATGGTAATTAAATAGCTGGATATGTTTTGCCGCATCAGCTAGTAATATTTCCTGGATACAATTGTATGAAAACAATATTCATACTTTCACAGTCTGCAAATATAAAATAAATGTTTTTTTAGAAATGAACAATAAAATTGTTTTTCATATGATTGCATAATTCCAGAAACATTATCCTTTATGGATATATAGGTTTTTCCTTTTCAACTTACGTTAGTAAAGTTATTTTGCAACCTTTTTTTTCGGTCTCACAGCAGGTGATAGCATTCATAAATCTGCTATGAACAGTTGCCAATGAATATTCATATAAGATATATCTGATTGCAGTTCTTTGACATTTTTATTTGATTCAAGCAGAGGAAGAAAGTTCTTATTTCATAATGTATTCCAACTGGTACATTAACTGCTTATTGGTTGTTATGGTAGAATAATTGGTGAAGCAACATACATCTAATTTGAAACAGTCATATGAGCAATATCTGAGAAAGGTAATTGACAGAAATTGGAAAGAAGGAAAACAAAGCATTAAAAAAGCAACTAAAAAGGTTTGGCTTCAGTCTACAGGAAGCTGACAAAATGAGAACAGCTATAGGGCAGTAGCTACCAAAACTGTGATTTTTGAAGAATTGCATATGATCAGCAAAATGTTTTATTTTAACTCACAATAATTTAACACTGAAGAATAAAAATGCAAATGTAAAAACTAATCATGTTGCCCCATTTTTTAATCGTTTATACATCATCTGCAAAATGCATTAATATGCTGCCTTTTCCAGTTTCTTTTACTGGTTAATTTTACATTTGTGTTTTGTTTATGTAAAGTAGCCTGTACAAACCAATCATCAACTAAACTCATTGGGACTATAGTTCCCAAAATTTTGATAATTACAGTCCCATATTTACAGAATGAGAAAAGTTGGGAAAGGATTATAAATTATAAGATCATCATAGATGTATTATGGAATGCAACAAAGAATTCATTTATAGATCATTTCTTAGAGTCAAGTATGGTTAACATGGATAAAATTCTCACAAACAAACAAACAAATAAATAAATAGTAAAACATAGAGAAAAGTATACCAGTGAAATACAAAGGGAATCTCATAACTCTGCTATGGAGATTACAGTGACTCTCTAGAAGTCTTATTTTTCTGTGGTTCCAACTCCTGATTACATTTCTGACTAATTTCCACATTCTGAATAGTTGCTGACAATTCCATTTATTCACTCTTAAATACTTACAGTCCAATCAAATCCTTAGGACTGTGATGCTGAACCTATGGCACGTGTGCCACAGGTGGCCCATGGAGCCATTTGTCTGGGCATGCAAGGCGTTGCCCTGTTAGTTGGCCAGCACGTATGTGCACACTGGCCAGCTGACTTTGGCCTTCTTTTGAGGCCATTTTTTGCCCTCCAGAGTCTTCCCTGAAGCCTCCAAAGTGCAAAAAACCAACCCGGAAGGCTCCTGGAGGCCCGGAAGGCTTCGGAGGTTGAAAATCGGTCCTAAGGGGAACCAGGAAGTTCGGGAATGGTGACTTCTGGTTTGTCCATAGGGCTGATTTTCGACCTCCAGTGCCTTCAGGGGCCTTCAGAAGACTTCCCTGAAGCCTTCAGAGGGCAAAAAAACAGCCCTATAAGCAAACCAGAAGTGATTTCCGGTTTGTCCATGGGTGTGTTTTTTGCCATCCCGAGCCTTCAGGGAAGCCTCCTGAAGGCTCTAGAGGTCAAAAATTGACCCTACAGACAAACCAGAAGTCATCATTCCCTAACTTCTGAGTTCCCTGTAGGTCCGTTTTTTGCCCTGCGGAAACTTCAGGGAAGCTCCTGAGGTCTCCGGAGGGCATGGGGGGGGCAGAGGGCTGTTTTCACCCTCCACAGTTTCCTAAAAAGCCTCTGGAGCCTGTGGGGAAGGTAAAAAAATTGTGGCAAAAGTGGGGGGTCGCTGATCGCACGCATCCATGCAGGCTGTGGGACGTCCGCGCATAGCATTATCGTGTGGCATGCCAGTGCACAACCCCCTTGTTCTCCCCTTGCTTTTGGCATGGCAGCCAAAAAAGGTTTGCCATCATTGCCTTAGTATGTATCATTCAAGCAATTACTATCCTGGTAAAATTAGGTAAATGAGAAGAAAAATTCTATTTTCATTTCAAATTAGGAAGCAGATGAATAAATAATACTGTATGGCTTTTTAGCAAGACTGTTAGTTGTATCATTTATAAAATATAGTTTATTTACACATTCAACCTAATTCTTGATTTATTGTATACTATACGTACATATTTTTGCATTGAAAGTTATATGTTATATGAGAACAAGATGAAAGATGTTAAAGGAAATACAATAACACCCTCAACCACAGAAGTCCATCAAAATAGATGATGTGAGTTTCAGGGTCTGATGATCTCTGTAAAGCAAGTGAAGCAGAGTTAAAAAAACAGCATGAGGACCTACTAAATATCTATGATAGACTAAATTTCAAAGTACGAAAAGTGCAAGAAAAGGAGAACAGAAAGAGGAAATTGAACTCAATTTGGATTAAATGCGGAAGCTTCCAAACCAGTTGTTAGATAAGGCAGCTTGACAAATCATAAATTATAAATATAAAAATTCAGTGAACAGTGTCACTAGAAAAGAAACCTTTATTATACTGTATATGATTTTATTTTTCTATGACCTTAAAAGCACGCTACAGTTTCTCAATGCATCCTTTCTTTTTAGCTTCCTAGAGCAATTGTATTAAAATGGCTTCTTTTATACCTAAAATTTCTAGGGCTACATGTTTCAATCTAAGGGTGCTTTTTCAAAAGACAAATGGACTTTATTTTTCCTTGAAGATGTTTCCATTCTCATACCAAAAGATTATTCAGTTCTGACTGAACGGTGGAGGATGGAAGGAAGATTACTGGCATCTGTAACCTCAGGTCACTTGAATAGTGCTAATCCATTTCATCAGATCAAATAGGAAGGTTCCTTCTGGAGGGGAAAAAAACTATTTTGTTTACTCAGCTATACCTAGAAAGGCAGGTTTCATTTGAATCAATCAAAATATTGTATCAAATATTTAAATATTTAAATAATTAAACTTGTAGATGTTAAGGATTTGCTACTTTACTTGGTGCCTTTGCTCATGTGCATACAAAAAAGTGGGCAAAAATAAATCAATAAAACCAGATGCCAGAATAAGAAATTTTTCACATATGTATACACAAAACAGTTTTATGTACAGTGAGTATTTTTTTTAATGAGAATAGTTACATTTAATGTATAAATATGAACTGGTTCAAATAGTTACTCAAGCAAATGAGGCAAATGGTGATAAAAATAATTCAAAAGGTAGAGAGCTTGCTCTGGACATGAAGATTAGGCAATAGAAGGAATGGACATAGTGTACGTAAGATTTAATTTTTACTTTCATATTATAACCTTATATGGCAATTTTTAAAAAATTCAATAGAACATAGTATTATATAGTTAAAAGGGATCGCAAGTCTGCACACTGCAGGATTCACTACACCAAGCTGCTATGTTTTGAAAGAAAGGGTGAAATGTTGATTATTAAAATCCTGCACAGTTTCTCCAGGCTACTTGAGAAAGCTTCTATTGTAATCTGCAGGATCTTCCCACATACTCAGAGCCTCAGAGATTCTGACCTACAAAATGCTGCTCTAGCCATCATGGTTCTTTGTAATGAAACCATGCTGAGTTAAGGAAGTAATCATTGTTGCCTTTTAAAACATTAGTTTATATAAGTTGTTTAAATTGCGTTTATAGATCAGGTATTAATTCTTGTTTTATGTTTTGTAATAAATCTCATCAATTGTTTCTCAGGTATTTTTAACAAGCAATTTACTTCTAGAGATAAAGCAAGGGCATTGTAAATTGAGAAAAAGTCTAGTTTGCCACTTTTCATAATTTAAAAGAAGAATGATAATGACAATTTATAACTGAAATATTCTATACTTCTTGGTCACAAATTCAGCTAAAAGTGAATTCATGGTAGAGTTGTAGGTTTTCAAATGTTAATCTGTATATCAATTTTGAATTCCATAGGTATTTGTCATTCTCCATTTTTTTTAACATACAGTTTCGATGGCAACTTTCTTCAATATACTATTTTAACATAAATTTTCCAAATAATACTCTATATACTTTTCTCCAGTATATGCTTCTTTAAGAATTTAATTAACACTCATACACTTTTTTCAGGCTTCCTTGGTACTCTCTGAGCTTGGTATATATTTCATTACCCAACTGGTAACATCATCAGTATTAGTAAGTGGGGAATTTACTCCATGTTTATATACAATAGCTTGCCCTGCCAGTGTTGGTGAAGATGGCACCAAGGATGGAACAATTTAAAACTTTTTTAAAAAATTTGTTTGGTTCCTGTGGCGCAGGGGTCGGTTCTCTCGCCCCTCCTGTTCAACACGTATATGAAGCCGCTGGGCGAGGTCATCCGTGGGTTCGGG
>JAPKID020005634.1:0-11024 GCA_026931265.2 Tropidonophis doriae | reverse complement strand
AGAACAATTTATTGTTAACGGCGCATGCACAGTCACTAAAAACCAAAATGGTGGCAGCACAGTGGTGGCAAGGGGGCATGGCAGGCCTGGGTCACTGCTGGTACTGTGACCCAGGTCTGAATTCCACTACCGGTTTGGCTGAACCGGGCTGAACTGGGAGCAACCCACCTCTGGTACGTATGTACGTACGTACGTACATACGTATGTATGATTTTCTCCACCACCCTCCGTGTTTTCTTTTTTCTTTTCTTTAATTGTTAAGAGGATGGGAACCCTTTGGAGGCTGCAGCCTCCAATGGCTGATTTTGAAGCCGTCAAGGAGAAGGAAGCCTGCCCTTCTCCGTTTGCGGAAACATGGCCTTTTAGCAATTATAGCAACATTCCGTCCTCAATTCGTACTTCCTGGTGACAAGTTTGTTTCCATTAAGTTGTTTGGGCCAGGGAGTAAATGGATCTATGTGGAGCAGCGGCTGAAATAGTTTGGTAAATTCTCTCTGCATGGGTGAAATTCCCGGCGCTACCAGGGGTTATTATCTCTGTACAGGAACTAACAATATCCGAACTTCAATCCAAATAGGAAGCATACACCTCAAAAGTTTAATTAAAGAATATAAAATGTGAATTTGAATTAGCATTTATAAAGCTTTGCATCCATTATCAAAGGTAAAGTGAGTGTTCTTGTTTCTATTCCTCAATAAGGCAAGATTTATGGTTAGTTAAAAATATTCTAAATAAAAGTTATGTCTAAACCTTCAAACTGATTATTACTCTTTCTTCTCCTCCTCTTATTATGATTATGCAGCCACATGTTGGCAACTATATCAGTGGCCGTCATCTATTTTTCAAAGATATTCTTATTTACAAATAACAAGGAAAATAGAAAAGTGCATGCTGGATACCCATAACTCTTTACTTGGCTCAGTTTATATCATATAGTTCCCTCTCATACACCATATAAGCAAGGATGATCAGAAAGCATCAAATGTAATTCCCTGTGTAAAAATGCAAGTCCTGCTTTCCGCTAAGACTGCCCTTTTACTCCTTTGCATTACTTGAATATGATTAAGCATCTATATCCAAGGCATTTTACCAGATAAAATATCACTCGTTAATCATTTTATTTTCATGAATTGTCATTCGGCTCTGGTTAATTTTGCAGGAGTCTTCTGGATATGGGGCAGACTCTAAAGCAAAAAGGGGAGAAAAACGGGGCTTCTATTATTTAGCACCAGTGGTCATATTCGATCATGGACTGGAAATACCTATTCCAGACCTTCAAATGTCAAGGGTTTTTTAAACCTCCTCCAAGGTCGTAGGTGAAGGAGGTAACAACTTGGCGATAAATGTTTTACCTATACTTTAGTTGGCTGCAGTCCACCTAGCAAGGTTTTAATTATTTTAATTGTAATATAACAAGCCTAAAATTGCAATGTTCTACTCATAAGCTATCTTTTGAACAAAAGCATTTAAAAAAATGAGACATGTATGGTCAATCTTCCTCAAATAAAATACTTAACTGACTATCTTTTACCTCACTAACATTGCAAGTATTTGGCAAATTCCTTTTATATGTGTGTGTGTGTGTGTGTATGGATATGGATATATATATATAGGTATAGATATAGGTATGATGGTCTTGTTGTATTCAGGTCTTTTTACACAATCTTACACAGGAAAAGACTCAAATATAATATACCTACACCTGTGAAAATCTACGAAAACACACACACACACACACACTCACCAATTTTACTATTTCTGTTGAATTTCCCTTCCATTTTATCATTTTCATCAGTTGAAGAAGCTGGGAGTTTTGCCTAGGGGTAGAGGCAGATGGGAGTAGCAACTGGATTTCAGATTTTCCACCTTGGTATCAACTATTGCTTGTTTGCTCTTTCATTCCAGCATTCCCTAGGAAAAAGTGCTAGAGGCTATTTGAAAGAATTATGGTACCTGGGGTACTTTTAATGCCTGCAATCTCCTCCCAGGTTTCATCTGTAAACTGAACAAATGCAGACTCCATGGCTCCAGCGTCCACCACTTTTCCCCTCCTTCCTTCCTTTCATTTTCCATTGTGCCCAGTGAAGAGTTCTTGGGAACTCAAAAGCTGGCGCACTTCTTCAAGATTTTTGTATCAGCATTATAACAGTGTTGCCTAATATAGATTTGGAAGCTGTTTAGCAAGATGATAGCGTCTAGCCAAACTCTTCCTTGACTAATGCAACCTCTGGGAGTGCAAAGTTACCCAATTAATTGCAGCCACAATTGTAGACTCTGGGTCTGTGGGATTGTCTCTCTGTTCATTTAGATGAAGGCATTATCAGCAAAGGAGCTGATCTTGAAGGCATGTTTACCGTCAGGGTGATATATCCTGCATTATGTTATCTGTAAATATTTTTGCTATTACCGAAACTTTTTCTCCTGGCTGGAGAATTTTGTTGCAGCAAATTGCAGAGCAAAAAAAAGAAAAAAAAGGAGGAAAAAAGGAAGGGAACTTCATTTGGCGGCACAGAAAATTTGCATAAAATATTGCTCTAAGCACTGAAGTATCTTATTACATAGAGTTTTGATGATAATCTTTGTTGAAATAATATTTAACACATGCTGCACTTTTAATTAAGTATCTGAATAATCTCAAATTAATACCAGAGGTTTAAAAATAAGTTTTCATTTTAGTGAACTGTAACATAATAGCAGGCACCATGACCATTTCTCTCTCCCATACCCTTTGATTTAATTAAACACCCCTTTGTGTCTTTCTTGTCACTTCAAAAATGAGCATAAAGAAACATGGCCTGGTAACATTTTTATTTGTGATTTAAAGCAAACGTCTGTTTATAATCCATATCTCATTTATAATCATCATCATCATCATCATCATCATCATAATGGTGGTGGTAGCAATTATGCATTTTGTTCTGGAATTCAGTGGGGGGGGTTGATTAGGATATTTATTGGGACTCAATTAGATTGGTGCTTTGCAATTTGCTTAGGTGCTTCAAGGACAATGGTAACATGTTACCTTTAGGGAGAGGCTTCATGGTATTGGTGCTGAGACAAAGCATCGGTCTGGAAGCAGCACTTCTGGCAGGAAAGTTGGTTCTGGTGAGAAGAGTGTGCGTAGTCTCTTACATCCTTCGGAGTAGGCTGCACACCAGAGTTGCGCTTCACAGATGAAGGCTGATTAAGAGAGAGCATAAGATTTTTTTGATCAGGATCAAGTTATTGCAAACAAATTCCCTTCTATTCTATTTATTTTTTGAAATTAAAAAGCTCTCATCTGTCAGATGTGTTTGCCTTCCACTTTAGTGTATTTGACAAAAACTGCTATATTATTTCCTCTGCAGAAATTCCGTTTGAATAAAGGTTCGCAGGAGTGAAAATTTTCCACTGCAATCATTTCGATCTCTTCTTTGTAACACACATGGAAACACATTGCTTGCTGTGCATAAGGGGAAAAAATATTCACCATTTGGAATAGGGAGGATGCAACCAAACAGGCTTTGAAGGTTTTCTGTTGGATTCCCCCTTTATCCCATCTCATCTATCATTGTAAAGGAGACATATATAACTGCTGCACTTTGTATATTGAGGGAAGCTGCCTGCTTTCTCCCTTTGCTGAGATAATGACACTGTGGGTTGTTGACTGCTGTTATCTCTGATGACAGCCTTATCTGCATGGCTCTGATTCTAGCTTACAGAGTTGGAGATATACAGTACTTATGAAACTGACCAGTGCACCAATTATGTGGGAGAGAAGAAGAGAGTTTAAAACAAGCAAGGGGGGAAAAAAACTTCGGAACTACTTCTACAGAAAAATACACAGACACAGAAATATATATACATACATACACACACACATTACATACATATATATTATACACACACACACACATGCATACATACATACAAACACACACAGAGAGAAATACAAATACACACACATGCACACACATTCAAAACACAACATAAAGAAACAAAAAGACATACTTGGTTAAAAAAAGAATTATCAGTGTTCAAAATAGAAGCTTAATCAAATATATTACAGCTTAATTACAAGAACTGAATCTACTACTGCATTCTGGGCATCATTTTCTTGTTATTTAGGTGGGCAAGCAGAACACAGTGGCACCCAGATTAAACCTGCCTTCGTAATCATTGCAATTACCTCTTCATTCATACAGGTAAAATAATAATACTGAACAATGCTACTAGGTAGCATTGTTTTCTCTTTGTTCATTCATGATAGAGGAGCATGATTACATGGATGGCTTTCTTTATGAGTGCACTTTTTCTCTTTCTTCACATTTCCAAAATTTGTAAGCAATTCTGATGAAACTGGACTTCATTCCTAATCTGGGACTCATCCTGTTAGAATTCCTCTCCCCCCGCCCCCTTTCAAATGGATTATCCATTCTGGCCCAGGAATTTTCTTTTTATTCAGTCTAGTGGTGATCTGGAGTTTTGGAATAACTCATAAATTCAGATAGCAAAAGATAGATTGTAAAATTGGAAAGGGAACCCAATGAATAGGTCTTGAGATCATCTGTGTGTACAATGAGGAAACTGTGACTCTGAAAGCATCCCAATTTATCACCATAAATACTTTAAAGCTAAAGCAGAATTTCAGATCACCAGGGAAAATGTGGGTTAGCATTACAATGTGAGAAATGTAAGGGAGCAAGCTTTGTTTTCTCCAAATTTTATACCTATATAACATTTTTTTTCCCTTGGGGATTCTGCAACTGACACTCCCACTCCAACTTTTTAAATTGAAAATGCATCTTCAAATAAAGATTTCATTAAACCTAGAAATAATATGCAAATCTAAAAGTAATTATTATCACTGATGTAGGAATATAATGGATTATAGTCTGCTGGAACAACTACGATCAGGTGAGTTGTATGACTGTTTAGCCAGCCATCTGGCTATGATTTTTCTTGTTATTTCCTTGCTTTTAAATCCAACTTGGGTTGATTAACCCTTCTAACAGAAGACTGTTAGGATTAAGTGAATAGCTTCTTGCATCGTGTTTGAGTGCGCTATAGTAGTTCTCCATTGTGCCCTAGAGCTAATTTGCATTATCTCTCTGCAGACAGTACTGTGTATTATATGATTCAGCTACTTCAAATCATAAGATAAATTTAGAGATCTTGCCACCTGATAAGAAACATGGGTCTGCTGCCCAAGAACATAGTCTCATTAGGTATCATCACTTTTATTATTTCTTTCACAGTTTCCAGTTCAGTAATGGACAGTGTGAGAGCAATTCCGGTGTTTTTGGCAGAAACCCCAAAAAGCACAAAAAGCAATGGGGGAAATAACACCATGTTTCAAATGACAGTGGGATGTGTAATTCTTTCATTGATCAAGTTGTTTAAACATTCATCCGCATCAACTGAAAGCTCTACAAAAGTTAGGACATATTTTTCTGAGACTCATTCTGTGCGAACAATCTGCAGACACCAAAGAAGGTCAGAAGTAACGCTTCAAACTTCATTTTGACCCAGTTATATATTTTCAAAGTAACAGGTTTATTGTTTAGCAGATGACTGAAGTATTTCAACTTTAAACAACATAGTTGGTTTGCAATGGTTATTAAGAAAGTTTTGCAGTGGAATGGAAAGTTTTCTCTGCAGTCTCAAAACACATGCTTTACCCCATTCCAACACGTGCCTGTTCTGACCACAAATGGTCACTTTTCAGCAAGATTGCTTTGAAATGATGTCAGTAATTAAAACCATTCTCTCCTAATAGATTTCATAGGTTTTTTTCATGCAGAAGAAAGCTGCTTTCTCACGTCATGCCTCTCCTTCCCTGGCCAGCCGTTTCCTTTGCTGGGCCTGTATCCCACAACAGCCCTGTCTGCATTCCAGGGGAGCCATTTTTACTTTGGACTATAAATCCAGGCAAAGTGAAGTCGATGGTCTTTCTACGGCAAATATTATTCAAATGAGGAAATGTATTTAAATGGAACATGCAGCATTATCCTAGGGGTTGGGGGAGCAGAGAAAAAATGGAACATGTATGGCAGGCAGGGTTGCAATCTGACAATCTGAAATAAGTGCTACAAAAGCAGAGGCCGAAGAGCAGGTGTACTATAAAACAATAGTATGGTTCCAGGCTGCCTCCCCTTTGGTCTACCTTAGAGGTGTCAAACTCAATTTAATTGAGGGCCGCATCAGGGTTGTGTTTGACTGGGGGCAGTGTGGGTGGTGTGGGAATGCAAGCTCCACATCACTTGTGTCGGGAGTACCTGTAATGGCCCGAGCGCTCTGCCAGCGAAAAGGTGCTCTTGAGCTCCGTTTTTGCTGGTAAAGGCACCATGGACTGGTCTTTTGCTGTTTCCAGGGTGACCCCACAGGCCAGATCTAAACACCCCGTGGGCTGGATCCAGGCCCTGGGCCTTGAGTTGGACGCCGCTAGTCTACCTACTATGGACATCCCCAGGAAATCAATGAACACCAGCATCTACTGAAAACAACTATATTAAAACAGCAATGTTGTACACTTTGCCAGACTACCAAAATTATACAGTAAAGGGTTTAAGATTTCAGGTGCTATTGTTTGGAAACAAAGGAACCTGGATGCAGAACCGAGTGTAATTCAGAAGTGAAACCCAATTCAATCAAGTCTCAATTGGTCCCTAAATCAATACGTTCTCATTGGTACAATACCTATCCTTATCCTTCACAGTTGATCAATGATAAAAAGAAAAGAAATACTGAAATGGTATAGGGTTTCCTGCCTTTATTTATTTTATTTTTATTCGAATTTATAACCCATACCTTCTCCTAAAAAAGGACCCAGGGCTGCCTGAGCAGAGGGTTGGAGTAGATCTCCAAGGTATCTTCCAACTGTTCTGTGCTATTTCTATTCCATTTCTATTCCTATTCCTATTCCAAATTGTCTTTCATTGCACAAAGCTATTTTTCTTCTGTCAGTGGGCCAATACTGTTACTAGTCAGAAGCGGCCCTAAGACTTTTTAAAATTAAGTTAGGCATAAAGAAAAGACAAGAAAACCACTTTTTCCCCCTTTATAGAGACCTGCCAAATCCACAGGAAATCTGACAAGATGTGAATAATGTTCAACTATATAGACACATCTACACATCTTAAAGTTACAAAGTTTGAAATACACAGATTTATAAATTCTCTTGATAGCATTCAGTTTCACCAAGCATGGCAGTCCTTCAGAATTCTCTATAAGGAATAGGAGTAGGGAGGTACTGTTTTTCCTTTCTTTTTTAAGAAGATGTGTCTGGAAACGTTATCCTTTATTTCACAATACTTAATTCTAAGTGATTCTGCAAAATTCTGTTTCAACCTCAAATATTATTTAGCACCTACAAGAAACTTCTGTGGGATGCCATGCACAGATTTAGGCAAAAGGTCATAATGAAGTGGACACTTCTTAATTCAGTGTCTTCTTTTCATCCATTTCACAATTATTTCAGGCATTTTGATAGTCAGAAACACAAGAGAATGGTTGGAATGTGAATTCCATTCCTTTAAACTTCAGCCTCACCTATTTAGTGTAACCACTAGACTCATAATTAAACATAACAATAGTTTCAATTAGTGATTCATATCCTGTAATCATTATCCACTATTGAAAAAGGTTCAAAGGACATGAATCATTCTTTTTTAAAAAACAAAACAACCCATTTTAAAATAATAATAATCCATTCTATCAACAACCACTTTCAGATCTTAAAATGATCATTACAATGTATATGATAAAACACACTCTGTTAATTACAGAACAAGGAACCAAGCATAATATGTCCATTGGTTTTGGATGGCAAGATCTATCTACATGTGTTGTGTAGTCCAGGGGTCACCAACTGGTGGTCCATGGACCACTGGTTGTCCCGATAAAATTTTGGTGGTCTGCAGAAAAATTATTTGCATTTTTATATTGCACTAAACTCTATTTATCTTTTTAAAAAATCATATTAGTGGTCCATGGGATTTAAAATTATGAATTTAATGGTCCCTGAAGTCCGAAATGTTGGTGACCCCTGGTATAGTCTAAACTGGAAGAACCTCTCTCTTCCCATTCTATGCCCTATTCTGCTTTGAACTTTAGGCCAGCATTTAGCCTCTGCCTCACTCTATTTATCTATGCTGACTGTGAACGGGAATTGGAAAAAGGAAAGAGAAAAAAAAGGAGCTGCTTTTTAAAAAGCTCATTTAAAAGCAGGCGCAGTCTTCTGTAAAGATGATTCTGATTGTCTATATCCTTTTTGAAGGGACAAGGTTAAATCCATTTGTATTCATAGCATAGAATGAGATATTCATACAAAATGAACTTTTCCTTATTTATTTCCCATTTAAAATGGACCAAAATGGTCAGTCAATTGCCAATCAATTGGAAATGCCATAGGATGTTGGACTCTTTCCTCTCTAAAGCTATTTCTCTTTCTCGTCAGTACGTTAGAAAACTTGTAAACTGTTACTATTTTATTTGTCCAGTTTTCCAGCAAAATGCTGAAATGGAAATAATACCTCATCTTAAAGTTACGCAAAAAATAACTTTATTCCAGAGTTGTTTGGTGGAATGGAATGCAATCCAATATGGTGTAATCCTCTAATACCAGATGTTCTTCTTTGACTTCATTCTGTTTGTTAGAGATGGGCTATGTTAAGAAATGAACACTACTGAAGGGTTTTTTACAATCTGCTTTTCCAATTTTAAAGATATCATTTCAGTAAAATCATTCCGATAATCTAAGGTTAAATCTGAAGTTAGAATAGGCTTAACCTATTCTTAACCTTATCACTGTACTATGAAAGACTAACATTAGAAAATAGCTTGGACTGATATAATGCTTAGCTTTAAGATAAAGTATCTGAAGGAAGATGGCTCCTTTCACTGCAAGCATTTATGGAACTGTCATTTACTAACCTTGTTAGAGCTTGATCTGCAATTTATACTAGCAGGTGTCAGAACAGATGTAAGAACTATAATGAATATTCTTTGGGACAAGGAGAAATCATCTGAATATGTTTATCTGTCCGAAGTCTTCTGAAGCAGAATAGCTTTGTGCATAGGATAAAAGGCTAAAAGTCTCAAACCTTGCCTTCTGGGCAAAGGCATTGTTGTTAGTTGCAAAGTCGTGTCTGACCCATCGTGACTCCATGGACAATGTTCTTCCAGGCCTTCCTGTCCTCTACCAGATGTTCCCCTGGGGTCCATTTAAACTCACACCCACTGCTTCGGTGACTCCATCCAGCCACCTCATTCTCTGTCATCCCCTTCTTTTGCCCTCAATCATTCCCAGTATTAGACTCTTCTCCAGTGAGTCCTTCCTTCTCATTAGGTGGCCAAAGTACTTGAGTTTCTTCTTCACGATCTGGCCTTCTAAAGAGCAGATAGGGTTGATCTCCTCTAGGATTGACCGGTTTGATTGCCTTGTAGTCGAAAGGATTCACAGGAGTCTTCTCCTGCACCATAGTTCAAAGGCCTCAATTCTTTGGTGCTCAGCCTTTCTTATTGTCCAACATTCATAGCAATACTCTGCAACTGGGAAAACCTTAGCAAAGGCATAATGAGTTGTCTGAAGGGTTGGTAATGGGTATGAAGTAGCACTGTTGCTCCCATCATGCCAAGCTGCTGTTCGAGCAGCACAAATATGGATATGAGGCAGAGTAAGCTGGCAATGAGGTGATTGGGCCAGACTGGATCCTGCAGCTGCTGCTCAGTCCCATGATCCATTCTGGGTATAAAACACACTATGTACATCAGTCACACCCTAGCCTACCTCTGTTTTAGGATAGAGGTTTTGAAGCTCCTATTTTTACCATCTATCTCCCAAAGGACACCTTATCTGGCATCAATGATGGGATTCAAAATTTTTACTACCAGTTCTGTGAGCATGGCTTAGTGGGCATTGCATGGCTTGGTGGGCGCAGCAGCGAAAGGATACTGTAAAATCTCCATTCCCTTCCCACTCCAGGGGAAGGTTACTGCAAAATCCCCATTTCCTCCCAATCAGCTGGGACTCAGGAGGCAGAGAATAGATGGGGGTGAGGCCAGCCAGAGGTTATATTTACCAGTTACTCAAATTTCCCGCTATCAGTTCTCAGAACTGGTCAGAACCTGCTGAATGCCACCTCTGCCTGGGTAGCTGTAGTGGCTATGCCATGCCCATTGCTAGTCTCTTGATGGAGAGGCCCATGAGACCAGACATTGGAAGTCTTTAAGAAGATGTTGGATAGCCATTTGTCTGAAGCGGTGTGGGACTTCCTGCCTGGGCAGGGGGTTGGACTAGAAGACCTCCAAGGTCCCTTCCAATTCTGCTATTGTATTGTACTGTATTGTATTGTATTATTGTATACTACCTTTTTGTAGTTGTGCCTGTGAAACAACTGAGGGTGTGAAATTCCACTTGCTAAGAAGCCAGGGATCAAGCACAAACTTGATTTTCATTCTTATTCCTAGTTTGTTTATTAATTTATTTATTTATATGCCTACCCATCTCCATCTCATGTCTTGGACTGTCAACCTTTTCCTTAGTTCCAAAATCTATATTTAAATTCTCTGTAGACCAAGTTCATACACTTCATTTTTCTCTGTCCTGTCTTACCTTTGCCTCTATAATTATGTATTCTCTGTTCTCCCATTATTATATTTTCTCAATTTCATCCCAGATATTGTTTGAATAATAATAATAATAACAATTTTATGGTAGGGGTACTACCTATGTAGCACATCTTATCTTGAAGAACAACCAAACTTTCCACATTTTAGATGGCAAGGCACAAGGAACCAATGTGAAATAGCAAAAGTTTACCATAGTAAGTATCTTGCGACTATTCCTAGCCATGAAAGCTCATTGGCCAACTAGTATCCATTCCAACCCTATTCCAAGAAAATTGGGGAAAGAAGCATTATATTCAAACCATGGAATGTTAACACAAGAGAACTTTTCTTTTTTCCAGGTGTGTGTGTGTGTGTGTGTGTGTGTGTGTGTGTGTGAGAGAGAGAGAGAGAGAGAGAGAGAGAGAGAGAGAGAG
>JAPKID020005631.1:0-11025 GCA_026931265.2 Tropidonophis doriae | reverse complement strand
TAATAGAGAACTTGCAATCTGTCTCTTTCCTATTTTGATCCTCAGTATATGAAGTGAAAGGTTTGTTCCTTTTTGCATTGTTAGTGAGTTTGGGGTAAAAAATGTTTAAACGTTACACATTCCTTGGGTCCTTTATTCATCCATTAAACTCTTTGAAATTTTCTTTCCAAATAGCCCCTGGCCACAATTATTTGGTGCCATAGGTTCATCATCATGGCACTAAGAGGTTACTGGCCCCTGCCTCCTGCCCCAGATAAACCACAACCCTGACAGTAGAATGTGTATCTTCCACAAGTTGCATTCCGCCGCCCCCCCACCCCGCCACTAGACATAGTTTAAAATATAACTGCATGATGAGAGGAATAAACCTCTCTATGTAAATATTAAGTATGGTTTTGTTTATGTGGAAATATACATTTTGGAACAACTTATTAGGAATGCCAGGTTTCTGAATTAAGAGTGCTTCTTGCTTCATAAAGTTTTGAAGAAAGTTTGACATTTAGCGAGATCGCTAATATAGCATTTACATACAAGATGTAATGATACCTGTAGTTTGAATTGTTCTGCCCCTGCATTTTAGGACTTTTGTTTAATATGATCAACAGCAAAATTGAAAAATCCGTAAGACTATTTCCTACTAAGCAAATTAGGCAGTTCAAAAATGTATTTCAGAAAGTATCCATTGAGGTAAATTTATAATATTTCTCTGATAATACATTAGCAGAATACCACTGACAGAATTAAAGGGAAACTTTGATAGAATATGAAGGAAAATGTATATAAATCTTTCCTGTGCTGGGTAGTATGCCACCAGACTGTAAATTCTGAATTAAGTTGAAATTAATGCTATTGAACTCTGTTCGATGAGAATTGAGCATAGATTTCAGTTGCAGGGCTAACATGGGCAACATTTATTTCACAGAAATCTGGTATACAATGAAGGAAAGTTCTGTTACCATGAGTTCTTCAGCTACAAATCCCAAGATTCTATATAGGAATTCTCGTCTACTCCGTATGGTGTTCCTACAACTCCATCGCCAACAAAGGGCTGACTTATTTTGTGATGTTGTCCTACAAGCAGAAGGTACTAATTTTTCTGAAATCTGAGAGATAGGTATCTAAAATAAATAGAGTGGATCAGTTCTGGTATTTTGGCTGAATTTCTTTTAGAGTTTTGCAAGTCCTCTAAAAGTTTTTCAAATGGTAGATGCCTATATGCAACATGTGTTTTTTAAAAGAGGGGGGGGAGAGAAACCTTATTTTTCTGGCTCATACTTTTTTTTCCCCATGAGCTATCCATGTTTATTTATCAGTCTTTCTTGGAGAAAAAGGAGCAATAGCTTTGGTTTAGTTCCGAGTACCTCTTTTATAGGATATGCATAGTTCTAATAATTATCCAAAATGTCTATTATTTGTTTTGTTACTGCAATAGTTCAATGTAGAATATGATGAATATCCTGTTTCCAATGCCATGACTTGCCTTGAAATTTGAAGTAATATGAAATTGCCTTTGAATCTATTTTGCTACCTCACCAAGTTTGATGCACCTCAGACTGTGACTCCCAGAATTCCTCATATCCATAAACTATTAGATTGAGGGAGAATTGAATTTAGAATACTTTGTCCTTCCACCAAATTGCCAATGCAGGTAGTCTTCATCTTACGACTGCAATTGGACCAGAATTTCAGTCATTGAGCAAAATAGTCATTAGGCAAGATGCCTGTCCAACTGTTCAGCTCGATGATCACAATCCAGGCACTTCCAGTTATGGTCATTAAGTAATCTCTCAAGCTGTTAAGCAGACAGAATAGCACTATATTGTTTCATAGTACTTTACAGTCTACTCTAAGCAGTTTACAGAATCAGCATATTGCCCCCAACAATCTGTGTCTTCATTTTACCAACCTTAGATGGATAGAAGGCTAAGTCAACCTTGAGCCAGTCAGGATCGAACTGCTGGCAGTTAGCAGAATTAGCCTGCAATACTGCATTCTAACCCCACTGCATCACCGCATAAGGAGCCTTGGATGGAGGGGGGGGGGAAGATTCCTTCATTGGGCTGTAGGAACAGAGCTCAAATCTTCAGGATTGTAGATTAACCCTCTTCTCCATCCACTGTGGAAGTCAGTCAAGAAATCAGCAGCAGGTAAGGTTGCAAGCTGCTGCTTCCTGCCAAGAGGACTCCCCTCTCATTTCAGGGCTGGCTGAAAGCTGCCAGGGGGATTTAGCCTTGCAAGCAGGCAGCACTTTCACTCTGTCTGCTTAAAGACCACAACTGTAAGTGCCAGGATTGGTTGAGGGAAGCAATGATATGTCTCACTTAATAACTTTGCTCAGTGACCAATATTGTGATTGTAAGTCGAGAACTATCTGTAGAGATGGAAAGTCCCCTCATTTCCATCCCTTTTAAGTAAAGTGGCTTGCAATATGGAAGTTGGGTTCGGAATAGGAATAGAGTACAGGTAGTCCTTGATTTACAACCGTTCGTTTAATGACTGTTCAAAGTTATAAAGGCACTGAAAAATAATGAGATGACCATTTTTAATACTTATGACTGTTGCAGCATCCCCATAGTTATGTGAGCAAAATTCAGAAACTTGGCAACTGGCTCCTACTTATGATGGTTGCAGTGTGCTGGGATCATATGATCATTTTGCAACCTTCTGACAAGCAAAATCAGTGGAAAAGCCAGATTCACTTTATAATGCTGTTATTGACAACTGCAATGATTCACTTAACTGTAGCAAGAAGGGTTGTGAAATGGGACAAAACTCACTTAACAATTGTCTTGTTTAGCAACAGAAATTTTGGACTCAATTGTGGTTGTAAGTTGAAGATTCCCTGTATTAAGCCTTGGCACTTGAAACATTTAATCACAGTGAAATTTACAAAAAAATATTTTTGTGATAGATCCAGAGAAGTTATTTGGAGTGCTGCCATTGCTACTTGTTCTTTGTATTTGTGTTGAATTCTTCCATTGAAATCTATGGAGCCGTTTGAGGTGCTTAATTTTACCTGGGACATGCCTATGGATTTGTTTAATATCTTATTAGTTGTGAATAAAATACATAATGGTAGTTTGGACAGTTTGCAATTGTCCCCAAATAACTAGACCAAATTGCTAAGCATTTGCCTTAAAGAAGCCTTACTAACCTAAGAACTCTAAGCAAATTTAGTTAGGAAAGATGCAGGTATGGTTTTGTTTATTAAAATGTGTACGTTAAAACTACCGAGTAAATTGATGTAAAAGGAAGAGTGAGCTAAAATATCCCTTGCAAGGAATCCTGTTCTTGCAACTTTGTTTTAAAAGTACAACTATTTTAAATTAACATGTGAAAAAAGCAGTTTAATACTTAAGCGTAATTGATACATTTTAAGTTAGCATGCTTATAAGTGATCAATGAAGTATGTACTGGGATCTATGCACTGGGAATGGCAATAACTGTTGAATGGACCAGGCCCTTCATCTACCCTGAAGTCCAGATTCATCTCTGATACTCTGCCCTTCCACTTCTTTGCACTTGTTCTGTCAGAAAAAGGGAGCAAAGACAGTTGCTTGGGGAGATGTTGCTTCAGGATGCATTTGAGTTAGCATGCTCCTTCCATTTCTAGCCAGGGCAAGTAATAGTCTTCCTAAAGTGCTTCTGGTTAGCTGCCCTGGGAATAGAATTGAGGATGAGATATGTCTTTGCCCTGACCCAGTACAATGCTCACTTTCCTGACATTATATATTGACTGTGGGAGAACTTCAAGGTTAGCCCGTGGAGAACATCTTCAGTCAAAATTGATGGTCCACTGGTAAAGTACCTGCTAATAATGGTGTTCTTTGTAGGAGAAGCTGTTCCAGCTCATTGTTGCATCCTGTCGGCCTGCAGCCCCTTCTTCACAGAGCAGTTGGAGCGAGAAATGCCCCCCAAGGGACACAAGGTGGTGTTGGAAATTCTGGGGCTGAAAATTGGGACGTTGCGTAAATTGGTAGATTTCCTCTATACATCTGAAATGGAGGTTTCTCGGGAAGAAGCTCAGGATATTCTTGCAGCTGCACGACAGCTTCAGGTGTCAGAACTTGATTCTTTACAGTTAGAAGGAGGAAAGTTAGTAAAAAAAAACCTGGGTCGTCGATTAAACAGGAACTGTTTGCAGATAACCAGTCCAATGACCAGATCAGAGACAAGTTTAATTCATTCTTCTGCTCCCTCTGAAGGTAGCTTCACATCCTGGGTAGCTGCAGGCAAGCAGGCAACACCTGGCAATAATTTTATGCCATGCTCCAAAGAAATAAGTAGCAATAACAGTACTGATCAGAAGGACGTAAAGAAGCAAAAGCTTACTACAGCATTGCTGAGTAGTGACAAACAGATTTCAAAATGCCAAACTATTACTGCTGATCCCCTGAAAACAAAAGTTAAAAAACGCCCTCCAGGCACAATAAGGAATATAATGGGCAGCAATGAGAATGGTGGTCTGCACAGAAAGGAGACTGAGGCTGGAGATACACACACTAGAGCCAGTTTGCAGAATTCAAAAAAGATAAAGCTCAGCCGTCCAAAGCTTTCCTTGCCACCTCTGTCTACGTCTTGTGCCACCAAAGACCATTGCACAGTGACATCCAGCAAATCACCAAGGTCGGTTAAACGTCTCTGGAGACAAAAATGTCCTGTCAAGGATGAGATTAAAAAGGAAGATAATAACCATTTTTGTGACTTCAGAAGCCCCCCTCTTCTTACAAAAACTAAAGGCAGAAAGCGCACCTCCCATGATCCAGCATCCTGCCCAAACTTTCCGCAAGAAATAGGTCACATAGGTCGGGTAAAGCTCAGAAAAGTTATCAATGGCAGCTGCTGGGAAGTGGTGCACGAATCGCCTGCCGTGAAGCCGACATTGGGGAGAAATAGTGTGCACAGTTTGAAAGCTGTGGGCTCCCAGTTTCAACCCAGACACCCTAAACCAGAAGTAGCAGATGCGCAGTTGTCCTGGTCTCCTAAACTGCTCCCTGCAACTGCTGAGGCTGCACCGTGTCCTGAAAAGAGTGTCATAAAACAACAGCCAGATCTACCTGAGAAGAAGGTGGCCTTGGATGAAGGAGCTGATGCTTCTGGGAATCATTATGACATGGAGGCATTTGTGCTGGATCATCTGGTCAAGGAAGAGCAGTACGATAGCCTTGCTTCAGCTGGAGAGTTGGAACAAATGCTAGACTTGCTGCTGGCTGATGAGGATGCCACTGGAGGAATCCAGAGCACCACTATTACACAAAGCCTGTGTGCTTCTCCCAAGGCAAATGAGAATGTCCCGGGGAATGTTGGAATTAAAGAAAAAGAGAGATGTTGTACAGTAGATCCACAGTTGGACAAGATAAAAAATAATGAAGCTGCTGACTCAACAAATGGGAGCTCTTTGCTGGACCCTGTCCTTAACTGTCGTCCTCTTGTAACACCGGAGCCTAATGGTGACTGCCTTTCCTTTTCCAGGTCAGCCTCTCCCCAGTTGGAGGATTGGGCAAAAGCTCAGAGTCAGCTGTCTGAATCCACAAATGGGACTGCAAAAATTGCTGAGCCTTTGTCTGTCACTTGGACGGGTGATGACCAAGGACCTTTAACTTACGATTTGGGAATCTCAGATAAAGAAACAAAGTCACTTAATGAAGCTGTTCTGAGCAACCCTATGGAGCACAACGTGGACTGCAAGCTGTCATCTTTCTTAGCCAGCCTAGAAGAAGAAACCATAGACGTTGGGATAGAGGACTTCTTTCTTAATATTGAAAGTGTCCGGCCAGATCTTTCTCCTATATCTGAAACGGAAGTGGATGTTCTGAACTAGTGAGTGCAAGTAGTGGCAAGGAATTACTTTGACTGCTTGGTGAGGTGGGCTAGCAGACAATATTGCACTTAAAATTCCATGGCAAATAGTAAGGGATCTGCCACAAAAAACAATAGATTCCAAAATGTTTGAGTATTTTAATCAGATGATGGAAAAGCCCCCTTTAAAACCAAACTGAGGCTGCTTCGTTATCACCAATTCTCAGCCTCATTAAATCATGATAGTAACATTGGTATAATCTATTCTTTTCGTACAGGCCAACCTTCCAGGATGCTGGGGTCCTTTTGGCCTCTTGTGGGATAGGAAATCTACAGCATTACTTCTGTGAAAAGTAATGTTTTATGTTGTGAGACATCTTGGGGCTGGTAATTTTACACAAGTGTGTTCTATTTAATTTCCTTTATAGATCATAATGCAATTGGCTTATAGTAAACACAAGATTTTAAAACACCAGTCAGAGTTTAAAACACCACTTATAATTCAGAGGACAAAATTATGTTTTCTGGGAAGAGCTGTTGTGAAAGTGTTGTCCTTAACTGTTAAGTCCTGTGCTTCCCTTCGATTTAAAAAAAAAAAAAACATTTTATTTAATGGCTAGTGAATTAACCAAACCTGGAAATAAAAATCCATTGCTGTTAGGACAATTGTTGTCCTAACTTGGAGCTACTGCATTGAGTTAGCAGTTCAAAGGCAATATAAAGACTTGGCAACAGGATAAGAATTGCCGTCTTTGTACTGGCTCTTTCAGTCGAATGCTTCAATCCCCACCCCCACCCCTTTGTTTAAAGGTCAGATTGGAACTAGGAAGACCAGTAGAGGATCTGCTGATCTCACTGCTTTTATTTCCCAGTTACTGGAGATCCCACAGTACCAACTCAACACCACTTGCAGCAGTAGATGCTTTGCTGTTATGTTAATTCTTTCTTTTTAATGTTGCTGGAAGCAGCACCCATTTCTCCTGCTATTTTTGGCTGGATGGCCCACTTGAATTGAACTGACTTTTCTCCTGATAGGTGGCTTGCAGTATTTAAACACAGGGAATTTAGATACAGGGAACTAAGTGCCTTGCTGACTTTCTGTATTTTAAATAAAAGAAGGCTCCCTAGAGGCTTGAGAATAATTGCCAAGTTGCTTGTTTTTCATTGAAACCGTCTCCCTTGTGTTTGCAGCTTCTTCACAGAGAAGTGTATTCAAGTGCAATGACCTATACCTCCACGAAGCTGTGCCAAATACTTCCTTCTCTCACAACCCAAAGCTCTTCATGTATGCAGAACATTCTGAAGAGTAGATGGCACAAAGACTGGAATAAATATTGAGTTGTAACTTGTTCAAATAAAAATTGTTAAGTTTTCTTGGTACTTTGCATCATATTTATACTGAAGCCCCCCAATCTTGTGCTGTTAACTATAGTTAAAGGAAATAAAACAATGCAATACACACAAATAATACAAATTGTTGGGCAAGCATAGGGAAGATTGATAAAGTCAGCATAGTGAACTAGAAGTTAACAGTAAAGTTAACACTATCTTGAGCAGGTATTTTGTGCATAGGGAAAAGCATGTGGATAAAATATGAAAACTTCAAAGGCTGTGGACTGCTATCAGTTATATAGGATAATTAAAAGGAAAAGTCAAAAATTAGAACTAGTAGCCTTCTTTAATCTTTAAGCAGAAGACAAAAATAGATTTAGAATGTAATTAGCAATTTATGGCTCCCCCGCAGAATGGTTTGGATATTCCAACTTGACTGATTCCTTAGTCAATTAAAAAAAAAGGGAGCAAATACTGTAGAGATTTTACATACAACTTCTAAAATGCCACTAGCAAACAAGCACACATTTGGAGGGGGTGGGGTCAGAACACAAGATTAGCATGGTAATCTGAAACCATGGGAGGGATTACATGAAAGTGCAATAGTAACAACAACAAAAAGAAATGTTTTCAGAAGTCATGTGTATGCTTGGGACTTATATGTGCAAGTTTAACACTTCAGCAGATGAAACAGGCCATGTGAATATAGATGTGCAACTTTAATTCACAAAACAGTGGACAACACTGAACTGCCAGGACAGAGAATCTCATATCTTTATTTCACAGGACGGAATTAAACAAGAGATAGGGGAGGCAGTTACGTTTTACTGAAAATAAAGTTCTTCCCCAAAATGTTCCCAGGAGTAACAAACATTTAAAAGTATGTTGGGGCAAGAAAGGATATTTGGTCCATTTTTCCTTGTAAAGGAGGGGCAGCAGTTTCAGAGATACAACCAGAGTTTCTTTACCCCACTTCATCGTATCTCATCATAAATGCTCCAGCTCACAGGACAAACAGACAGTCATAGAGGCTGCAGGGGAAAAAAAACAAAACACCACCTATTAGCCACAAATCCTACTCCCCAGTTCAAGATCATGTACAACTTCCAGGAGTACAATAGTTTTGTTTCCATTTCTAAACCAGGCAGTACAGGTGCACATGGCTATCCGTCTTACAACCTAAGAGAGCTTCCCACACTATAAGAATTACAGAATTTAAGGTTCCAGAGATGCAAACTCTGACTCATTTTAGGTATTATGATCAATGATGGGTACTGGATACTACATACCCCATTCCCAAGCACATTTTTCTTCAAATATTGTATAAGGACCAGTTGGTTGGGATGGGGTTCAAGACATCATTTTATTTGAACAGATTACAGGCAATCCCCAATTTAATGACCATCAACTGTTCAAAGTTCTGGTGGCACTAAACAAAGTCAGTTATGACTGGTGCCTTACGGCTGATCAAAATAAGGGCGTTTGCAGCCTTGCCTGCCCTTACCACCCCAGGGAACTTCACACAGACACACAGCCATTCTGGATGTGCACTTACCATTTTGCTCCTTTTTCATCATTGTTGATTTTAGTTTATGTTGTCCCTCACCATTTCAACGATGTTGCTGGGTTCTGGGAATTTCAATTTGCGGGGTGGCCCTTTTTTAAGACCACTCCATAGCTCTATCTCTAAAAATAATTAATACGAGCAATCACCAATAGTACTTGGATTATACAATGTGAATACATGCCAAATATACTGCTAAGAGGTCACATGGTTTGTAAACAGAACTTATTTCACTGATCAACTAATTGCCTTCAAAGGAAATGGGGCTACTTGCAGCCAGACACTGTTCACCTCTAAACTACTTCGTTTTTTTTCTGCCAAGCTGGGCAGAAGCTTGATGTACAGTTGGTGATTTTGAGGGATGGAGTGCAGTGAAAGATTTGTATATGAAAAAAGGAAGTGCTTCTGCAATAGAGCTCATAAAAAAAACTGAAGGTACTTGTAGCTTGTAGTAAAATAAATCAGACCTGTATGAAAATGTGGCACAGCCATTCATTATAATGAGTAACATATTCATTACATTACATCACCTCAATTTTTCATGTCTGAAATGCAACATTTATCAATTTCACTTGAAAGGAGAATGATCTTAAACGGCCTCTGGCAAGATCAGGATGGAGTAGTGCACCTGTCCTGGCTCTTTTTTGACCCAGTGGTGCTAAATACCATTGATCCTGGTATCCTTCTGAGCCAGTTTCAAGAACTGGGTGTGGGGAACACCGTATTATGCTACAAAATTTTCCACCTTTCTTCAGGACTGGTTCCAGTAAGAGATGTTAGAAGGAGACAGCCAGACCAGAGCCCCTACTTTGTGGGATGCCCAGGATCTGGTTCTTTCTCCTCCTTAACAAGTAAATGAGGTTACTGGGTGAAGTGATCCACTGATTTTATCAGTGAGATATCATCAATATGCAGATGACATCCAACTTCATAGAGTATATCTACCCCATGCCTTTACATTCATTTTGTAAACTATTGGAAAGAAGTAGGAGAATGAAATTTTGCATTCAAAATCCTTGTATTGCTATGTTAGTACTCACGTTTCATGTTTCTGGTACCTTTCCTTCCAGAGATTATATAAAGCCAAACTTTAACCATTTTTCAAGCTGCAGTAATTTTCGGCCAACTTTGCTCCATTATCTACATGGAGATCGCTCATGAGAATTTTTTTATTATTTTGTTTAATAGAGCACAAAAATTGTACAAGATAGCCAAGTTTTGTTTCTCTCAACAAAACATTGCCAGAGATATTATGTCTCAAAGTTGCTGAAACCTCAGAGTCATACTGTAGACGGCTGTGGTATGGGGTCAAACAAATAACTGTTATCTCAGCAAGTATTGCATTGGCAAACCTAACACTTCACCAATGTTCATTGGGGACGTGTGTGAATGTTTACACAAAATTTCATCGAAATCCATGATGGTCGAGCAGGGCATTTTTCTGAAATCAGACCACTTGTCACAGAATGACCCAGGGCCAACAATACTAAATGGCATGGCTTTTATCATCTAGTAAATTGGGTTAATTTAATAAACCAACTGTGGCATATTTGACTGTCCTAGATAAGCAATGGTTAGCATTGAGATTGCAAATCCAACACAATCTCTGTCCCATTCCCATAAGCAACCCAATAACTCACTGGTGCCATCTTTTTTCAAGAGAACCACTTCAAAGGTATTTCTCCGGGGTTTTTCAAGGTTGACCTCCACAAGGATATCAGGAAAGGCCAGGCACAGCTCTTGGCTGACAGCCTCAGCTCTGCGTCCAAAGACTCGTCAGCTTTTACTGTCAGTATTGAAGAAAAACAAGGAAAAAAATCTTAATGCTACAGAATGAGTGCCAACTATTATTTAAAAGTCCCTGGAACTTTACAAAGAACAAGGTTTCCACCATATTTAAAAATACATCTCACATTCTCTTTTTATTTCATAACAAGACTTTGCTTTAACATTTTATTTGGAGGTGGGGTGGTGGTGGTAGTTGTCTATTATTTTTGCATGTCCATTAAACTCAAAAATATGACATGGGTGATATGTTGCCCAAACTGACATTTGCATTATGTCATTACATAAAAGACATTCTGGAATAAATTTGTGCCCATGTAGCTCCTAAATGACATAGTTTGTATCATTGACATCAATGTACAGAAGCCATAAATAGCTGTAGCAATTTGGTTCACTGCATACAAATTTCACTGCACTGAGGCCCAATGTTACAATGAAATATTTTATTCAAAACAGATTCTATGCAGGCTACAGGGTTTACCATATTTTTCGGTGTATAAGACGCACCCAGGTTTTGAAGAGGCCATGTCAAAAAAAAAAACAAA
>JAPKID020005630.1:0-11025 GCA_026931265.2 Tropidonophis doriae | reverse complement strand
CTCTTGGCTCAAGACCTTCCCTGACTATGACCGCCACTCCCCCACCCCTACCAAGGGCCCGTGACTGATGAAATGCGTGGTAACCTGGTGGGCACATTTCTACAAGAGGAAGTCCTCCCTCGTGGCCCAACCAGGTCTCCGTAATACCTGCCAGGTCGGGCTCCCCCTCCGACAGAAGGTCATTAATGAGGGGGGCTTTGTTGACTTTTAGGGGCAAATAATGAAATCTATTTTCATCCCCATCAAACTGAATGAAAGTGATAGGGAAAAAAAGCATAGCATTACAATATATTTTTAAGGACACCTCGATCAGATATAGGAGCTTCCTGCCACTCACAGAAGTGTTTCCTTTCATCAAGAGGAAGATGGAACAAAAGCATCCACTGATGTATAGATATGTTTTGATCATTTTCTTTTCTCTTTACGATACTATGCAATACTTCCACAAGCTTCTAGCAAAACATTTCAGCAAATACAGATGGATGAAAAGGAGGAAACATTGCCAAAATAAGTTTTTACTTCAAGAGGAGCATCTGAGGAGCCAAGTTCAAGAGAACTTCCAGAGAACTTTGGACCCACACAATCCTGGAATGCGATATTCTGTAATAGGAAGGAAAAAAAAACAGAATGTTACATCTTTTAAATAAATGAAATTCCAAGTGGGGAAAAAGAGACTGGAAACATGGAGACTGCTTGGGAAGATGGTTTAATGATGGACAGGAGCACATGGCTTGAGTTCCTGAGCAAAAAAAGGCAGAGATATTTAGAGTCCCTGGTTTTATGCCCTCTCTGGGGCCCCACCTCTGTTTCCTGTTCCTATGTAAAAAATGTATTCTGATTGGTTGCTGTCAGAGGTCATAGCTAGCTTTGTAGGCTGTGTGCTAAATTTGGTTGAAACTTGGTGAGTGGTGCAATGAAGTGCAATGAGATGAGGTAGATCTTGGTTATGTAAAATAGGCTGGCTCAGGCCTTAATGATTCATTGATAATGGTGGGAGGAGCTATTAAGAGTGAGTCTGTTTCCTGCCTAAAAACATGTTTCTCTGGCTCAGGCCTTAATAGCTCATTGTGGGGGGGTGGGGAGCCTCTCTGTTTCTACTTCTCTTTTTAGGGGAAATATTCTGCCTTTTTAATATTTCCTAAATATTTCATTTTCTAGAAGTGGGGTGGGTTTCAACTTCCTACACTACAATAAGTATATGTGTATATACTGTGTGATGAGTATATGCTGCTTATAAGGGAAGAGAGGAACTCACGAGGAGAGCTAAAAACAATTCTAGCCCACTGGTTATTTTTACTAAAACTCCCTTGTCTATTGGAATCTTATAGGACATTGCCCACACAGAAACTGGCAATGAAAATGAAATATTTATTAGGTCTGTACAAAACATTTCAAAGGGGCGTTTCATGATACCTGTTAGTAGGAACAAAGCTTTTCTCTTTGAAGTATTAAAGCTGCCATGTGTTTTGCAATACTCCTATGGCTGCTTTGAAAGTTATTCCTGGTTGTATATCCACAGCTGCTTTGTTTTGCTGATGGTCCCAATGGAAGCATTTGTTTTGGATTGCAAAAGATACAAGTCAAGCAGAGGTATATATTCTTTGCATTAATCTCAACTGGAGGGGGAGGAAAACTTCTTTTGACTGCTTTGCACAGCTTAACCCACATCATGCTGAATTCTGTGCTAAATTCCGTGGTTGACCTTTCTGATGAACTGGCCATTACTTTATGTTAGGTAGATCCCTGTCCCTCTATCAGATTAGCTCAGTAGAACCACGGGTCTTGCCCAATTTTAGAGGGTAAAGTGAGTAAAATCATTAATTCAATTCCTCATAGTTTTGCCTCTGGTGATTACTGTCACTTTGGGTAATAGGTTGTCTGTGGATCTGAGACAACCTATTCCAAAGCCTGTCTCACACTACTCAACCAATTAATCTAATGCTTCATTAATTGCAAGCATCTGAAATCATTAGAACCTGATTGAACACAAGAAAGCATCAAAGCTGGAGAAGTTGTGATTGCTTAGCTAGCAAATAGTCTCAGCGCAAAAGAATGTCAATGTTTATGGTATATGTAACGTAAACTAGGGTGTTCACTGACATCTTCCTTCATTTGTATACAGCTATTCTGACATCTATCAGAGTCAAGAGTGCGTGATTTATCCACTGCTACATCCTGGAACTGACAAGCCAAAGATTACAGCTTAACCTTTATAAAAGCAGAAGCTGTATGTATCCCTAAAATAAATATTTAACCACTAAAAAGTTCTGGTTAATTTTAATCTGTGATTGAAAGCCGTCAATTTAAACTGGAGCCTGACAAAAGCCATTTGTATTTTCTCAATCATTTCTCAACAAATCAAGTGTAGAAAAGCTGCCCACTTTGGAAAAGAAATCTTTCCATCAGGATTTTGCTACAATCCTCTGGATTGCTATTTCTCATAGTTGTCCAAATATTTTAAAAGCAAAAAGCTAAAAGCAAAAAAAGAGAAGTGTGTTCTAGAACCTTTCAAAAGAAACAGCAACAACAACCTGAAGAACGATATTGTGTTTCTGTTGTATGAAACAATCTTTGGGTTGTTTTTCCTTCTTTTTTTGTTTTTAATTAATTTTATTTTAAACACTTGAACATTGACAAAAACATACGCAAAACTTACAGACAACATCGGAACTACACATTCCTTCTTATAGCAGATATCAATCAGTGCATCTTTACAAATATTATTTCTCCCTCTATAAATTCTAATTTTACGCTTATGGTCTTTTTATTTCTTACTCTTTTACATAACAGTTTATGTTTGGTCATTTGTCTCAGACAGTCGTTGCTACCTTTTTCTACTTTTATAAATCTTACTTTTCCTACTTTCCTACACAGTTTTCTAATTCTTCTATAATACAAATTACCTTTCCCAAATTCTTATTTCTTATTTCTATCATCTAACTACTTATACCATTTTTCCCAAACTAGATAATACTCTGTTTTCCCCTTTCCTTGAATTTCCTTGGTCAATTTATCCATCTTTGCACATTCTAAGATCTTCTGTTTGTCTGTTTGGTTTTTCCTTCTTTTTTTCCCCCCTCTTAATTAAATTATCTCAGCCAAGTTAACTCATAGAAAGTGACATCTGTTTTCAACCAACTCATCAAGGCAATACTGACCACAAAAGGTGATGGGAAATGAGTGCCTGTGGGTCTTATGATATGGGTTGTACTGCGTTATATTTTATTATACTGTATGCACTATATTGTAAACTACATTATGTTGAGTCCACGTGTAGAGTCCTCGTGACTCAGTTTTGAATGTAGCCGCGGCCGCGCCTGATTGGCTAAGGCGCGGCTGCCTGCGGCTATGCAATTCAGCCGACCTGGCATCCGGCCAGGAAAGTACTTAAGGAGCCGTTCTGCGCGGGCTTTTCGAATCGCTGTCGGCAGAGCTGTAGTCACTTGCAATAAATATGAGCTGAACCTAATGCTGAGTCGCGTGTTCTTCCGAACTTTAACAAATGGTAATCCGGAAGCATTGTATGGCATCAACACAGCAAATGTATGTATAGACCGGTTGTGCAATGCTTTGGTTTTGATTCCCAAAAGATTCTTCTAAACATATAGGGTGTGAGTTTTATTATGTTGTATGCTACACAACAGGACATGGTGGCTTAGTGGCTAAGATGCTGAGCTTATTGATCAGAAAGTTAGCAGTTCAGCAGTTTGAAACCCTCATGCTGCATAATGAGGTGAGCTCCTGTTACTTGTCCCCTCTTTTGCCAGCCTACCAGTTCGAAAGCACGTAAAAAAAATGCAAGTAGAAGAAACAGGGACCACTTTGTAAGGAAGTAACAGTGTGTGCCTTTGGCATTTAGCCATGCTGGCCACATGACATGGAGATGTCTTTGGACAGTGCTGGCTCTTCAGCTTAGAAATGTAGATGAGCACCAGCCCCTAGAGTGGAAACGACTAGCATGCATATGCGGGAGAACCTTTACCTTTACCTATGCTATACAACATACTCTTGGAAAAAGATATATCTGTTTTAAAGTGAAACTAATGGATGTTACATGCACATTCCTATGCATGCTGAAGACTTTGAGGAGTTCAAATACAAAGAAATGTTGCAGGGACAAATATATCCGAATAATAATTATTCCCAGACCACTTGATATTTTGAGCTAGGCTATAATGCCTTGTTTGTTTATTTATAAAATGTATTGGCTGCCCATCTTGCCTCATGATAACTCTGGGTGGAGAACAGAGTTGAGCGGACACCAACGAGCTATAGAGCGCTCCATGACTTAGGCCCAGGGTACTTGCAAGACCACCTACTGCCACCGGTAGCCTGCCATCATCCAGTATGATCCCACAGAGTTGGCCTCCTCAAGGTGCCATCAGCCAGACAGTGTTGGCTGGTGACCCCCAGGGGGAGAGCCTTCTCTGTGGGAGTGCCTTCCCTTTGGAATGAGCTACCCCTGGAGCTTCACATAATTCCTGACCTCCCTTCCTTCCGGTGCACCATAAAAAGCTGGTTTTTCCAGCAAGCCAGCCTGGCCTGAACAAAATAATGTATTAATTTTAATTTCAATTTATTAATTTATTGCTTATTGGACTATTAATTTATTGCTTATTGGATTTTTTATTTAATATTTTTTTAAACTGTTGTACTATATGTCTCTTATGTTGTACACCACCCTGAGTTCTTTGGGAGAAGGGCAGCATATAAATCCAATAAATCTGAATCTGAATCTGACTCCCCGTAGAACTCTATAAGGCATTAGTGGATGTATTTGTACAACATATGAGAGATTTATTTAATGAGGTTTTGGATAAAGCTACTGTCCTACAGAGGCAAATATTAGTTTGATCTCTAAAGATAATCCCCCTTTGAAACCCATTAAGAATTATAGGCCAATCTTCCTCCTTAATTCAGATTATAAAATATTCGTAGCAATAATCGCAAATAGGTTAAAAATATATTTAAATAAATTTATACATACTGATCAGAATGGTTTCCTCCCTACTAGAAAGATAAAATACAACCTCAGAGTTATACTAAATGTTCTCGAGTATTATGAAAGTTGGCCCAACAAACAATTAGCTTTAATATTTATCGATGCTCAAAGAGCATTCAATAGAGTAAATTGGGACTTCCTGATGTGCCAATTAAAATATATGGAGTTTAGAAATAAATTTTGTAATATAATTAGAGCACTTTATACCAAGCAGATAGCGAGACTGTTGATAAATGGAAACCTAACCAAAAAAATTGATATTTGTAAGGTGGAAGAGAAGGCTTTCCCCACTTTTATTTATCCTAACTTTAGAACCACTATTGAGATCTATAAGGAGCAATGAGAAGATTAATGGACTTCAGATAAGAGACCAAACTTATAAAGTCCAGGTGTTCGAGGAAGATATGGTCTTTATTTTTGAAAACCCCTCTGGAATCCAGTGTGACTCTATTAAGAAGACTTGAGGAATTTGGAGAGGTGGTTGATTTATATGTTAATAAAGATAAGGCAAACATACTAACAAAAAGCTTGTCAAATAGGAGTATACAAGTACTAGGAGAAGTTATAGGATTTAAAATTATAAAGAAGGTGAAATACTTAGGAATTTGGCTTATGGGTAGATGCTCAAGCATTAGGGAAGATAATTACTCTAAATTATTGACACAAACCAAAAAGGACTTGGACAGATGGCATAGAATACAACTATCATTGCTAGGAAGGGTGGCCAGGTAAAATCTCATATCCTACCTAAATGGATGTTTCTCTTCCAGGCGGCACCTGTTAAATTGTCGGCAAAGTTTTTGAAAGAGTAAGAAAGGGTAATTTCCAGATTCATTTGGCATAGGAAAAGGCCTAGGATCAGGAGGAAAATGATGCAGAAAAGTAAGGAAAAAGGAGGCCTTGGCCTACCAAACTGGGAACTATATTATCAGGCCACTATTCTAGTCTGGGGCATAGAATGGATAACCTTGAAAAATAATTGATTACTAAACCTTGAAAGATTTGATTTACAGCAAGGATGGCATGCTACTATTTGGAGGGAAGGAACTCCCCCAAGCAAATTATTTATTTGGCATTATATAACAGGTATAGTGGTTCGAGTTTGGGATAAGATAAGAGCCAAACACTATGTGCAGGTCCCATGCTGGTTATCAACTCTAGAAGCATTGACCTATCCAACTCTACTCAAGAAGGACAAAAGACTAACATATAAAGAGCTCTTGAATAGCAGAGGTGAACTGAGAACATGACAAGAACTGGTGCTGCAGGGAACCCAGCTGAATTGGTAGGCCTACCTGCAGATCACGATACAAAGATAAGGAAGGAAGTGGTATCTCTTTAAATCTCCAGGAGCTAGATAAGATCTTGTTAGGCCTGGACAGAGGGATGATATCTAAGTGCTATAAATTTCTGACATCTAAGATAGTAGAAGAAGTGGTAAAAGACGCGATGATTGCCTGGGGGAAAAATTTTGGGAATGCACTCCCATTTGAGAAATGGGAAGAGATATGGTGGGGGAATATGAGGCTAGTAGTTTCTACATCATATAAGGAAAATATTTATAAAATGCTTTATAGATGGCACCTCTCCCTGGCTAGGCTAGCCTAAATGTTTCCCAGAACCTCACCCGATTGTTGAAAATGTGAGAAAGGGATTGGTACATATTATCACCTCTGGTGGACATGTCTGGAAGGAGTGAGAAATTGGAAAAAGATTCAAAAATGGGTAGAAGGAATTGTAGGATGTGTAATCAAATTAAAACCAGAAACATGCCTGCTCGGCTCCAGCCCTGAGAACATTATTAAAAGAACATTATTAAGAAAACATGGTACTTGGCCCTACATATTTTAACAGCAGCAAGGTTGGGGTATGCTCAATTCTGGAAGGCTAACTGTACCCCGCCGGACGAAGTTATAATTAAAAAGATATTAGATTGCGCAGAAGTGGATAAAGTGACTAAGAAGCTGAAGGGGAAGGAAGAGACGTCAGCATTTCTATCTTGGAATAATTGGTATATTTGGATGGATAAAAGAATAAAGAAATGAATATGGTTTGGAGATAAGTCAGAAAAGATCTGTAACATTTTCCAAATGCTTTTATATATGAATACGTTACGGAGTTGAACAGTTAAAAGAGACTTATAGAGTGCAGCATAATGTTAGACTATATGAATTGTTTTTCTCTTTTTTGGAAGTGTATGTGTTTTTGTATGTCATGTCTTTTCTTTTCTTTTTTAATGTGAATAAAGACTATTTTTTAAAAAACGTATTCGTGACTAATCTCTCAAAAGCTAAGCAAGACTAGATCTGATTAGTATTTGAATAGAAAACAATTTAAAAATACCAAGGTTGTATCTAGGAAGTCAAACAAAAATATGGCATTGACAAACCAATTCAAATTGTTAGCCAAATAAGCACATGGACATGAAAATGTAATCACCAAGAGCCAAGATTTATATTTACCAAAAAAAGTACTTTTTTATAGTATAGTACATTATATAGTACATTGACACTGAAAAAGATACATATATCTGGGCAGAAAATGAAGGATAAAAACAGGGAACTATAATTTACGCCAAAGCATCTTAAAATAAGACAATACTGCCTCCCTGTGGCAATGTTATTGAATAACATTCAATTCAAACTTTTTCCCGGGGTGTAAAGGGAGAAGGAATATTCTTAATGTCTGGAACTTAAATCAATCAAGAGTCAAGTAACGCAAACACCAAATAACACAATATTTCATCTAGTTTCAAGGAGGATAGTCCTCTTGTTCAAATACATGGAGCATATTCCTGAGAAAACAGTATGATATCTATGATAGTCATGAAAAATGGGACTTTTAAAATAATGTTAGGCTAGAAAGAATTGAGAGGCTGCATATTCAAAATTAGTTGACAGACAAGTGTTCTAAGTCACACTTCTTTACTAAATGTGATTGCTCCAGTTCTTTTAGCTCCATGAAATGCATCCCACATAATGGATGAAGGATGACCCTACTGTAGCATGCATTACTAAGTTGGTGTGAGTGGGACAGTATACTTCTGAGATCTGTTCCCCTGGCTTTTGGCTCTTACACCAATGTTGACATTAAGGAAATGTGTGGGAGAAGGAGTAAAAAAGTAAGAGTTAAAGAAAAAAAAAGAGAAACAGAGATGGTCCTCCGAGACAACCTATTAGCCATCTGAGATTGTTTTTTGTACTTTCTTAGTTTTGAAACATCGATCCATTCATATTATCAGCAGAATACTTTTTACCAGACTGAATTAATTCAGAATGGCAGAGATTTTCCAAATGTTGAACTCTTCTATTATCACTATTCATTGGAGTGTAAGTGTACAACTATCACCCTCAGATGGATTCTTAATTTGTACCCACAACATCGATACCAATCGGTATATAAAATATTTTTTGATCCTTTCTTTACAGATAGTCCTCAATTTATAATTTCAACTGAGCCCAAAATTTATGTTGCTAAGTGAAACAGCTGTTGAGTGAATTTTGCCAAATTTTTCCAACCTTTTTTTTGTCAGAGTTGTTAAATGAATCCCTGCAATTGTTCAGTTAGGAACATGATTTTTAAGTGAAACTGGCTTCTCATTGACTTTGCTTGTCATAAAGTCACAAAATGTGATCGCATAATCCCAGGACACTGCAACCAACATGAATGAGAGTCAGTTGCCATGCATCTGAATTTTGATCATGTGACCATAGGATATTGCAACAGCGTTAAGTGTAAAAAATGATTGTAAATCACTTTTTTCAGGGCCACTGTAACTTTGAGCAGTCAATACATGAACTATTATAAGTCAAGGGCTACGTATAAGCATAATCTTTATTGTCATTGTACTTAAATACAACGAAATTGGTTACAACGAAATTGGTTAAATTTCGTAATTATTAAATGTAGACTTTCATTTCCTACACACATTTATTACCATCCATCCTCAGGATCTGGTTACTTTCATTCCAGTCTATTACAAATCTTCTCCTTTCTTTTAGTTTTCCCCACACACAAAGAATCTCTTCTTCACTTGTTTTTATTCCATGTTTATTCATTCATGCTCTTTATCATTTGTTATTTGATTCATAGAAATGAATCTAAGGATTCTAAACCATGAATAGAAAATTAATAAAAAGTTATTTTTCAACCATCTTGAGTTCCAATTATTGCCTCATGCACACAAAAATGCCTGCAGACCAGTGGTGGGATTCAAATGTTTTTACTACCAGTTCTGTGGGTGTGGCTTGGTGGGTGTGGCAGGGGAAGGATACTGTAAAATCTCTGTTAGGATAATTATCCTGATGTTGGTTTGACAATATATATAAGCCAGTATTAATAAAAGGTATATGTAACTTTAAAAGGACTATGTGGAATCTGATTGGCTGTGCTTCCCAGCTCAACCATAAAAGGCAGCTGGAAACACAGTTCATTCCCTTTTGCTTTCCTTTGCTTTCTGATTGCCACTGAGAAAGGAGCTGAACCTGAAAACGGAAGAGAATCATTGTTTTAGTTACAATGAAAAAATAAATAGTACAGACTATTTATTTTTTCTACTATCAGTGTTTTAGAGTTATTGTGTGGTTTAATCAACGTATCTCTTGCTGTCTGGTGTATTGCACTATTCCGCTGTTTGTTTTCCAACAGGTTTTTTTTTACCCCTAACAATCTCCATTCCCTCCCCACTCCAGGAAAAGGTTACTGCAAAATCCCCATTCCCTCCTGATCAGCTGGGACTCGGGAGGCAGAGAATAGATGGGGACCGGGCCAGTCAGAGGTGGTATTTATCATTTCCACTACCGGTTCTCCAGAACTGGTCAGAACCTGCTGAACACCACTTCTGCTGCAGACCTCCCTCTCAATGAATGCTAAGCTTTCTATTCAAATTTGTCTTCGAATGTTATATTTGCATAGATTCCTTTCATGAAATTGCATCCTGAATACCTGAATGTACTTCTGAATACACTGAATATACTGCTAACAAGAAAGCATTTGCTTTCTTGTTAGCAGCGATTTCTGCATGTAGCAATTGAAATGTCCAGGAAAGGAATTGGGTTACATATATTACATGTTATCTAGTTACTGACATAAACAAGGTATTATATTTTAGTAAATCATCTGGATCTATTTATTCACCAATTCACTTATTTCATTTGCCTGCTGCTCAATCCTAAATGATCCAGGAGGATAACCATCTCAAAATAAAATGAAGAAAATATAACCCAACATTTACATGATTTTTTAAAATCAAAATCAAAAAGTAAAACAAAAATATATGGAAAATACAAAAATCATGGCATTGTGAATGTCATAGAAGACCCTCCTCTTCTTCTGCTAGATATTAGGAATAAATCTTGACAGCATTCTGAAAATCCAGTAGAGACAGGGATGACAAAATTTCTATATAAAAATTGGTTTAGTGGTTAGATCACCAGGCTAGGAAGCAGGAGACCAGGAGTTCAGCCCTTCTTTAGCCATGAAAGCCAGCTATCAGGGATTCAAGTAACATTCCAATGAAAGAAGGTTTGCTTTTCCTCAAAGTTCCATTTTATTAGAGATGTCATATTGGCATATCTAGGAAAACCCAAATCTGAAAGTTTCCAAGTTTTCCCCACCCAAATGAAAGTTCAAGTCCCTGCCCAGCACCCACGTGTCCATTATATGGCCAATCAGGCACCATCCGACGCTGGAAATGCCTCCCAGTCACACCATCACAGCTGCACGGCACATTGTCTTTGACTCTCTGAGAAAGAATGTTATTTTGACTATATATCACCCATATTACGTATAATCCCCCCTCCCATTTTCCCACAGAAAACATGGCAGGCCTGAAGGCCCAATGTAAAAGATGGTTTCCAGGTCTTCAATCAGCTAGGTAAGCTTGAGCTGCACTTTCTCTTTCAGCCCAACCTACCTCAGACATTTGTTGTTGTGGGAAAAATAGGAGGAGGAAGGAGGCCTGCCTGCCTGCCTGCCTGCCTGCCTGCCTGCCTGCCTGCCTGCCTGCCTGCCTGCCTGCCTGC
>JAPKID020005628.1:0-11026 GCA_026931265.2 Tropidonophis doriae | reverse complement strand
ACACACACTCTCTCCCTACTTACCTACCTACTGTATTTCTCTCTCTTTTTCTCCTTCTCTATCCCTCTATCTACCTTCCTACCTTTTTTTAAAATTTGCCTCTTCAAAACCTGGGTGCGTCTTATACTCTGGTGCATCTTATACTCTGAAAAATATGGTATATATGATTAAAAAAAAACAAAATAACAAGCCAAAAAGAGGAATAAAAAGACCAGAACACCTCCTCACCAGCAACAAATACCCATATTATCAGAGAATAACACCAAGGTTAACTTTAGAACAACAGCCAAGCAGTAAACAATATCCTAATCAAGGAACTGCCAAACTAGCTAAAAATAATCAGCCCAATCAAAGAATCATCAAGACTACCCCACCAACACTGACAGGACAAGCCACTATAATTTAAATAAGAGCAAACCCCACTCCTTAGCATGATAATGCTACCTAGTCTACAAGAATACAAACAAGCTCAGACAACAGTGAGGACCTCTCATTTCAACAACAAATATTCTCTTCTATTAGTCTGATTTATTTTTACATCTCTCAAACTTGGCATTTTCACAGGGGTGTGCACACTTCTTACATTTTCTGTAGTTGTTACTTAGTAGTTACTAAGTTGATAAGTAATTATTGGTTTTTCATTTCTATGATTTATCTTTCTTTGTTTATAGGTAGCTTAAAATTAAAAATAGAATGAAAAGGAAGTTAATGATACAACAGTTAAAGCCAACATCAAAACTAATTCAAATGGAGACCAGCTGGCTTAAGAGGAAAATCTTCATTCCATTCTTAACAGTGGAGAGAGAGAGAGAATGTTCAAAGATAGGAAAGTAATGGAGGGGTTTTCTGCTAAGTAGGAGCACTTGTAGCATTTCATAACAAGGTATATGGAGATTCTCAATCATCCAAGTCATGGTTGTCCCAAAGGTGCTTTCTTGTTTTTCTTTGAAGACTTCTCATTCAAGAAGCTTCTTCAGCTCTTCCATTCCCCACCATCCAGTCAGAACTGAAGAAGCTTCTTGAATGAGAAGCAAAATATCTTCCAAGAAAAACAAGGAAGTCCAGTTGCCTCCTGAAAAAGCATATTTGGGATTTAATAACAATATGTTGGAAATGGGTCAGTTCTTTGCATAAGTCATTGTACATGGCTCAGTACAATTTAATCATCAAGAATGATCTTATTTGCCATGCCAGCACCCCAATGAATGTCACCTGTTGTTCAGCCGCTCGGAAGACTATTTCAAAAATATTTTCCAATTTCTTAATTATTTTCTTCTCTTGAGAGAAAGATTGTTTTCCAATTTACAGTTGGAATGGATTTTAGAGGACTCCTAATCCAATCCCTTTAAAAAATTCCTCTTAGTTAGTGCTGTGAATTTATTTGTAGTGGAAACTCTGTTGTTTGTTTGTTGTTGCAGAGTTTAAATGTGTGGTTGCTGCTGCTATTATCTGTTTCACAATCTGCAGCTTTGCTGCTTGCCGAGTCTTCCAATCTGGATCAAAATAAATCAGAAATTTCCCCTTATGATATTGATAACATGGCAACACATTTAACATTCTGATCTTTCACTCATAGCAAAAACAACAACATCAAGGGCTTTTAAAGGATTTTCTATCAAAAATATAATCAATAACTTTTATTTGTTTCTTCAGTAGAATAACTCACAATCAATAAACCCTAAATCAGATCCAAAATCCTTTCATGGTATTGCAGTTTTGGGATGTGGGATGTTTTCAAAGAGGCACACCGATAAAGGTCTTAACAGAAGATATTTAACTAATTGTCAAGATCATAATAATTATGATGGAAACTATTTTACTTGCAAATGTCTGTGTGTATCTGTGTGCAGGTTTTACACACAGGTATATATAGATGTTTGTAATACTGGAACACACACGCACATGCACACACACACACACACACACACACACAACACACAAACCTGAATCCAAAATGCACATGATCACTGTCAAAAGTACTGTGATTTGACACTTTAGATGTAATCCATTCCTTTTCATTCCAGTGGCCCTGGTGTTCCAGAGTTATGCTTGAACACACACACACACACATCGAGGTGTGTTAGGGGTGTCTTCCCCGCCACACACAGTATTTGTTTCCAGACAGTAAGTCATCTGTGTACCAAGTTTGGTTGAAATTGCTCAAGGCATTCCAGAATTATGCTGGAACACACACACAGCCATTTTTATATAGAGAGCTGTGTGTGTGTGTTTGTAAATTTATATCTCTATATACAGGTACTCCTCAACCAACAACATCAATTGGGAGCTGACTTTCCATTGCCAAGCATGTCAAATAAGGCACACCAGATTTTATTACCATTTCTTACTAGTTAGAAGCCAGCTAAGAAGATTGCAAATGGTGATTTAATTATCCCACAATGCTGAAACCATCACATACATGATGGTTTCCAAGCGCCTTCCTTTTGATCATATGGAAATACTTTCACAGTTGTATCGGTAAGAACCAGTCATAAGTCACCTTTTTAAATGCTGTTGTAACTTCAAATAGTTGCTACAGGTGGAGCCCAGCTATTGAATAGATCAATAGGTATGGTTATACAATAGGCACGTTGGTTTTTTTAAAAAAAAATGTTTTCTTTCTTTTCTTTTTATATTGCTCTTATTGTCTCTGTTTTTATCACTGTTGTTAGCCACCCAGAGATATGTGCCACAAGACGACTGGCCATATAAAAGAATATAAAATAAAACAGTAAAACATTGCACAAAGTCTATTTTTTCTAGGTGATTTTCAGTTAGGATAACAAATATAGTAAAATAACACTAATGGGATTTCCTTTCGTATCCAAGTATTCTCTGCCAAACATTGAGGACACGGTAGAAGGAAAGGGATTAGCTATCTGTGGGAAGTTTGGGTTGAAAAATTTGACCCCATACTTCCATGCTGATTACTCTGATTTCTTCAGAGAACAGATTTAATAACCAATGGCCTCTTTCCAAAAACAGTTGTATCTTTACCCTGAGCGCTTTTTCTGGAGATTGACAGTTCCATTTTTCCCAAGGAAATTAGTTGTCAGGAAAGATCACGATCTTGGAGAAGGGGTAGTTTTTCATACATCTTGGGCCAGTCCCAGGGAAAAGTTTAAGAGCAAGAGTCAACTTTTTAGACATTGGCCTCAAGTGAGGAACTAAAATAAGGAGCAAATAAATATGCACTTTGACCAGGCTTTCTTGCCAAGCAGCCAAGCTACTATGCACCCAATAAAAGTGAGCATTTTAAATATATACATATATTCATGCTTGAAAATAAAAATTCTGAATATTCAGACCAAGAGTTTTTCTCTCTCTCCCTTGATAGTAAAAGGGAGAGAAACGTTCACCGGGAAAGCAACCTTAAAATTAACATAACACATACATTCTTCCCTGTCCTGAAGATAATAAAATCTAACACAATGGATAAATTGGAAGCTCATGCTATCAACATGTATGGCTGTAACTTTATTGCAGTCAATTCCAAAAGGAAAGAATTCTCCAACTATGATCTATAGCTTGTTATACTATAATCCCAAGTGATGCAAGTGTCACAACAGATATTGAGCTAAACACTGCAATGTCTAAACAGAAAATAATATGAAAGTTCTTCTCCCATTTCCATGTAGTTAATGAGGAGTAGGCTTTTGACAATGGACATTTTCAGGCCCTGCACTATAAATGATGACAAGATACTAATTAACAGAATGCAGGGCATGTTGTGTTGCCAACATAACTACAGGTTGGTCACACAACCTCAATCTATCCTAACTTCAACAAATGGTATCACAAACCATGAATTGTAACTTGAAAGGTGATTCCTATTTCCCCCCAAAAAATCTAGTTGAGCAGAGGCCCTGAGGATTCCCAAAAGCTGTTTTTAATATAATTATTTAATGAAGGAGATTAGCTCCTGAAAGCATTACTTTCATAAATGTACTATGGACAGATACATATCTATATTAAGATGTTAATGTAGCCCTTCTGAACCTATTGGATGCATCTTTTATGAAAATTCAAAATGAAATCTTATGAAAAATGAAGCCTATCGTGTATAGAGAGAAAGTGAAAACAGGAGACCCTGCAATGCATATGTATGTTGGAGTCTTTGTTTTTAGAACTATTTTGCAACTGAGGAAATGAATGCAAAATATATGTTTTGGATAACGTGTTTACTCTGACTGTATTAAGAAAAATATAATCATTTTCCATTCTTTTTTTTTTAAATGTATATATTAGTTGAAATGGTCATCACAATGTGTGCAAACAGAGGAAGGTGACAACTGCAGTTGGAACTCAGATATTTAAATACATAATATTTGATGAAAATGGAGAGCAAAGCGAAAGGGCTCAATTCATTAGTTAACATGGACATTTGTGGAAAAAAAATATAGATTTCAACTGTCTGTCTCTGTCTCTATCTCTCATAATGGAATAATTTGTATTCTTGTCTCTAAGTATATTAATTCAGCCTCCCTGCCTGAAGGGTCATTAACTATCCTCTGACATGTCCTGTCAAAGGAAGACTGATACGAGCAGCATGGATGCCCTTAACAAGGCCACAGAGGTCTTTCATCCAAAATATGTCTCAGATCAACTAGAAATATCTCAATGCTAATATTTTAAATATCTTCATTTCTCTTCTGAAAGTCCAACATATTTCTGATCACCTTAACACTGCACTATAGAGGCAATTTGAGCATATTATTCTTGGAAGCTAACATTCATGCCTGCTTAGGTCTCTCCCTCTCTCTCTCACACACACACACAAACACACACACCGAAGAATGGCATTTAATCAAGAATATGCAAGAATGAGAGACACACCTGAGATTTCAAATGGTATGTTGGGAAAGGAAATAAAAAATTGAAGATGGTTCCATAAAAGCAGAGCTGACAACCTCCAAGAAATAAAGAAATTGCAGATAGACCTCTCTGGATAAGGAGAAGACTTAAGACAACCCATAAATGTTTCAGAGAGTTGTTTCTCATGAGGATGTTGCAAAATAGCAGGTTATTTTGGCATCTTTAGAATTCTGGGAGATAAGAGAACAGCTTATCTCCCAGCTTATCTTTAACTACTGTATTTTTCAGAGTATTAGACGCACCAAGATTTTGAAAAGGCAAATTTTTTTAAAAAAATGTTTTTGCACTCTACAGATCTCCCCAAAATGGCCTGTTTTTTGTGAAAATGGGCCCATTTTTTTTCCAAAAAAGGGCATGAATTTAGGATGCATGTAGAGTGCTCCTGGGAGGTGCCCCCCCCTAAAAAGAGCAAAAAAATTTTTTGTCATAAAAAGGGCATGCATAGCTTTTAGAAGGCTTACATAGTGCTCCTGGGAGCTGGGGAGGGGGGGCAAAATTGAGAAAAAAATAGCTTGTTTTTCGCTCATTTCTGCCCTTCCCAGCACCCAAGAGCACTCTGAAAGCCTTCTAAAGGCTATGCCATTTTGCTGAAGGGGGCAGGTTTCAGGAGGCAAAAAGTGCTCTTATTCAGTGTATAAGATGCACCTAGATTTTCAGCCTCTTTTTTGAGGGAAAAAAGGTGCATCTAATGGCAACTAATGCAGAATGGAGCAAAATAATTTAACTTTCAACATATTCATGAATATTTTTAAACAATGGATACAGAACTTAGGAAAGAAATGGGGCATAATAAGTTTGTGGAAAGACCTTATACAGACCCCAAGACCTCAGATATTGTATCTCCATTTCAAACAGCATTAACTAAGAATGACTCAAGTCTATTGTTTCTACCAATTTTAAAATTATTGTCACAGTTTCCTCTATTTTTTTCCGTTAAAAGCCATTTCAATTCATATTTGCATATAGAGGACACTGAGGTTAGAAGTATAATTTTTTTGACTGGCAGCTATTGATTCTTTTTTTTTTTTAATTGAGTTTGAGGCAGAACATGAAGCTCAACCCTAATACATTATATTGTCTGGACTTAAATAAAATTCATTAACTCCAATCCAAAAGAAAGCCTGATCCAAACAACTCCCTTTTATTGCACATGGTAGCTACACACCTGTAATTGATGTATACAATGTGAACCTCTTCATGGAAAATTATCTTCAAGTGTCCAATTTGTCACTGAATTTAAATGCAGTGACAAAATGGCAATCCATATAAACCAAAGTTTCAACAATAAGCATTCACTCTCTGCTTATACTCCGATCCAATTCACTTTCTGAATCTGGATGGAAATCTGGATAACAGAATTCAAATTTCCCATCTTTCTTTCCCATAAGGGAACATATGTGCTTGTCATTCCTGACTCTAGTGGACGGTGCTCATCTCCATTTCAAAGCCTAAAAGCCAGTGCTGTCCAAAGACATCTCTGTGGTCATGTGGCCGGCATGACTAAACATCAAAAGCACACAGAACGCTGTTACCTTTCCACCAGAGGTGGTTCCTATTTTTCTACTTGCATTTTTACATACTTTCGAACTGCTTAGATTGGCAGAAGCTGGTAGAAATAATGGGAGCTCACTCCGTTATATGGCGCTAGAGATTTCAACGGCCAAACTGCTGACCTTTCTGATCGACATGCTCAGCATCTTAGCGACTGAGCCACCTCATCCCTTTTCCCCCATAGCTATAACTAATTAGGTTTTTCAGCAGAATGTGACAAAATGTTCAGGTGAACTAGAGTTAAGGAAGGGATGGATCCTGCCAGCAATTATAGAATTTAGTGTAGAGATTGAAAAATTTGCTGGGTGTTTTATTGATTCCTTTTTTTAAGTAAGTAATTTTGTTTAGGAACTAAACATGATGAAATTAGCAGTTATAATACCTCCCATCTGTTGGCAGTAACCTTGTAGGGAGTTTAAAAATGCACCATATATATTTGTCTGTATAGAATTGTACATAAAGCACCATCAATTACTTTTCCTTCAAATTCAGCTTAATTCCTGATGTCTTTCTTATGATGTCATCTAAGTAGTTTTCTTGACAACAATATAGAAGTAATTTGGTACCACCTCCTTTCAGGATGGTTTGCTAGCTTCCCAGTATTCCTTGTCAGTTTCCATCAAAATATGAATTAGCCCAATACTACATATTTTTTGAATCCAGAGAAGGTCAGACAAAGGTAGTCACCTGCCTACTGGTTTGCAAATGTGAGTGCGCTGCATGTGCTCCACCTTGTGCACTTGCGCTTTGCCTTAAAAAAGGGCCTAAACGGGATGCCATAAAGACAGGGTGGGAGGATGGAGCCACCTGCTATTTCCACTACCAGTTTGGATGAACCACTCAGAACCAACTGAATATCACTTCTGGTCACCTACTGAGATGCAACTGTATATACCTAAATTCATAGATTCTACTCATGCAGGTGTCTATGTTCGTGAAGCAGTTAGAAGGACCTTTCATGTGATTGTTGAGAGTGGGTAAATTTTGGAAGAGGGCTTGGGCCTATGAAAGATTTGTAATTTCAGGTGTTATTCTTCAACTTCTACATGGAGAGATTTGAATTTATAGCTCTAAACTTATTCTTGACAGACTCCTTGATATGGGATGGGGGTATAAAAATGGGCAAATAAATGATAATGTAATGTTTAAGTTATTCATTTCTACTGCAAGATGGGCGACAAATAAGTTTAACAAGTAAGTAAATAAGTAAGTAAGTATATGAACTTACATGGATTTATTTTGTGATAGAATAATTGCTTACTAAGAACACATGAGGAAGAAGAAAATATTGCATAAACCCTGTATGTGGCCATCATTTAGCCAAAGAGTTAAAAATAAAAGGAGCTCTAGGAGAGAATTGTAAAATATATATTTCCGTCTCAGAGGTTCTGCCGAGGTCCCAAAGGCAGATGGAGTGGATTTGTGTTTGACACGTTTGAAGGGGGAGCGTAAGCTACTGTTAATGTACATAGCCTCAAAACAGCATAACGGAAATTAAAGAAAAATATGAGATCTGGAATAACCTGAAGAACTGAATCAATAATTTTAAAAAACATAACTTTATGAAACATTATCTAATTGCCTAGAATTTTAATATAAACTTAGTTTTTCCCCCTTGGGTAATGTCTTAAAATGTGTGGTTTGAAAATATTTTCATATGTTTGCAACTTCAATATTACAAAGCACTTTAGAGATAGTGTCAAACTTAAGGAAGTGTTTTGGGTTTCTTCAACAAGGGAGAAAAAGATAAGGAAGAGGAGACGCTTTACTTGAAACCCACCAGTGGAGGGAGAACAAATAATACACAACTCTTTTCATCAGAGTATGGTTGTGTATACAGGTGTGTGTCTGTGTGTCCATATATACCAATGGTGGGATTCAATTTTTTTTACTACTGGTTCTGTGGGCATGGCTTGGTGGGTGTGACAGGGGAAGGATACTGTAAAATCTCCATTCCCTCCCTACTCCTGGAGGAAGGTTACTGCAAAATCCCCATTTCCTCCTGATCAGCTGGGACTTGGGAGGAAGAGAATAGATGAGGGTGGGGCAGGTCAGAGGTAGTATTTACTGGTTCTCCAAACTACTCAAAATTTCCGCTACCGGTTCGCTAAAACTGGTCAGAACCTGCTGAATACCACCTCTGATTTATACATATAAAGATAGCCCTCGCCTTATGACCATAATTGAATCCAAAATTTCTGTTGTTAAGCAGGACATTTGTTAAGTGATATTTTATGCGTTACATTAGTTAAGTGAAACTGGCTTCCCTGTTGACTTTGCTTGTAAGATGTTTGGAGAAGGTAGTCACATGATCTAGGACACAGCAAATGTCATAGATATGAGTCAGTTGCCAAGCATCTGAATTTTGATCGCATGAGTATGGGGATGGTGATAAGTGTGAAAAACAATCACAAGTCACTTTTTAAGTGCCATTGTAATTTCAAATGGTTACTAAATGAATTGTTGTAAGTCAAGAACTAATTGTATATACTAGCGTCATGTGTGTTGTGTCCATTTTGTTTGGTTAAAACTTTTTGTTACAGGGCTCATAGACAAAAATCTATTAAGGAAGATGAAGAATTTCCAAGTTCCTGAATTAATAGAAGAGATATGGCTGCAAATGAGTCATGGCTCTCCAGCCCTTTTGTTATATGTATTCCATCTAAGTTAAAATCTTGTTACCAAGATTTTGTTTCAATTTAAGATACACTGGATGGAAATTATTCAAGGAGGAAAGAACAGCCTGGAATTAAGGAGAAACTTCCTAATAATGAGGACAATTAACCAGTGGAACAATTTGACTTCAGAAGTTGTTGGTGCTTCATCATTCTTTTTAAGAAGATACTGGACAGATGCTTGTCTGAAATGATATAGGATCTCCTGCTTGACCAGGGAGCTGGACTAGAAGACCTCCAAAGTCCCTTCCAACTCTGTTCTGATAACAAGAAAGAGAAAAAGCCTCTAAAAAGAGGACTGACATTCTTCAATTGTGAATCTGGTATAAAAAGCAAAATAATATGGCTACCTTTGTTATACTCAATGCCATTTCCACAGGGGCTGTTTAATATATAGGTGACATGACAGCCAGCATTGACTATTTGCAAAATTGTCTCCTTGAGTAGACACAGAACTAGGGACAAATTCTCCAGCAGTTTTAAAGAAATGAGGAAAACAAAATTTTCAGAAATATTTCAGAAAACTGCTTCCTTGCAGCTTCAGCTTCGACCTACATGCAATGTAAATGTAATAACATTTTAAGGGAGGCAGTAAAAGGGCCGCAGTCGATCAGAAAGGTCTGCATTTTGGCAATTCAAATCCCTAGCATCGCATAATGGACTAAGTTCCTATTACTTGTCCCAGCTTCTGCCAATCTAAGCAGTTTGAAAGCAGGTGAAAATGCAAGTAGAACAATAGGAACCACTTTTGGTGGGAAGGTAACAGGGTTCTGCGCACCTTCAGTGTTTAGTCATGCCGGCCACATGACCACGGAGATGTCTTCGGACAGTGCTGGCTCTTTGGCTTTGAAATGGAGATGACTCTAGTGTCTACTAGAGTTAGGAACGACTAGCACATATGTGCAAGGGGAACCTTTACCTTTAACATTTTAAGATATTTTCATAACATAACTATATCTACAGTCTTGAGGAAGTAAACCCTACCATATTTATTCTTTGTAAGCAGTAAATAACTTCTTAAGGAATTAAGAATGTATAGATATTGTATATAAGCTTGTTCTGCTAGCCTCGCCATCCATCCATCCATCCATCCATCCATCCATCCATCCATCCATCCAGATTTGCTATTTATTCAAATATTTCATATGCTGCAGTTGCAGATATAGTTCCAACTAGTAGGCACAAAATGTCACATCAGGACTGGACCTTCCCTCTGCTTTTTCAGAATAGATTGTGACTTTTCTAAATGATTGCCACTGACATTCTGATAGCTTCTAATGAACACGAAGCATTGTCAGAGGTGCTGCTCAGAGAAAATGGAAAAACTGTCAGCTTTTTGACCAAACAGGAACAGAGCCAGAATAATTAATTCTACTTTACTGTAAGGTTACATTAACAGAATCTTGAAAGTCTGAAAATACAATTCCCCCCATCACCTTTACAGCCTGTGAAAGAAAGGAGCCTTCTGAGATATTTTTCCCCTCCTATGCTCCTGCTCTGGGGTAAGTTATCTTTTATCTGACTATTCCCAAGACTGCATCTCTTCACTTTGTCTTAAAGCTGTTACAGAGACTGCTTCCGGCTGCCGGGGGCGTCGGACGAGTCCTCGACTCATCCGCCGCTTGTTTTTCCCTGATGGCCACTTCGGGGGCTATGGGGGCTCTTTAAGGGCCCCCCACCGAATGGGCGGCATGCGGGGATCCCCACCCAGGCATAGTGCCGGGTGGGGGTCAGGGGGGAAGGCGATCCCGCTTCACCCAAGGAGCCAGGGGAACAGATGCGGGGGAAGAGATCCCTTTCGCCAATGGCGTGTTGGAACTGTAGAAAGAATGCTTTGACTGACATTCGGGGTTGTGGAGAGCATCGAGGCTGAGGAACTTGCTGTGTGGTGTGTGTGAGTTGACTTTTTAAAAAGAAAAAAAAAT
>JAPKID020005627.1:0-11027 GCA_026931265.2 Tropidonophis doriae | reverse complement strand
GCGCGCGGCTTGTGAATGTGTGAGACCAGCATGTCTCATCACATGGTGATGAGTTAAAACTGGTGAGTAATATATCTGAGATCACTCCACCACAAATAAAAAAATCCCACTTTCATATCTAATCATGGAACTTAAAATTTTATAGACTTTATCTGAATAAAGTCTATAAACCAATTCAATAGGGTGAAGCTATATTTCTCCTATTCAATGAAGTGAATGAGTAAACCAGAGTAGTATTGTGTGTAATAAGATATTATCATTTATAATTGTTCAGCAGTTAATAGATGCTTCTGTTTAAAAATCAGTATTTAAAAAAAAGAATAAGAATTACTTTAATTCTGTGATCTTCTGTTTCAACAACAGTAGCTACTCTGATAAGCCCAGGATTCCTCTTGTCAACAGCTTCAAGTTTCATATTCTTCTGAAATCCATGAGAAAGTTTCTACAACAGAGGAAAGTACTTTTAGTTTAATTTGCATCTATTATTTATACCACAATGTTATGCCGAGGATAGGAGTCACTGTAAGAAGCTTGCTGTTCTCTGCATTTCCCAAGAAAGGAACCAATGATGATGATATTCTATAAAATGTTAACTAACTGAATAAATTATTATTGAGTTGATTGACAATTTGGGATCCCTTGGACTCTTAAAAAACAGGTAGTAACTGTGGCCAACAGGGCCAGGCACAGTTTAAGCTTGTGTCCCAAATTACGACGTTTTCTGAAATGGGAAGCATTGTGACTCATTGTCACTCAAGCATTAGTGATTTTTTAATTCGATTATAATATTGTTAATGCACTCTACATGGCCCTTGAAGAGCATTTGGAAGCTACAATTGTTCCAAAATGCAACAAGTCAAGCAATTATACGTGCATTTCATGGTGCCCACATAACACCTTTACTCTAGAAGTTATACTGGTTAGCTTTTGGTTGCTTCCTATCACAGGGGTCTCTAACTTCGGCAACTTTATGACTTGTGCATGCTGGCTGAGGAATTCTTGGAGTTGAAGTCCACAAGTCGTAAAGTTACCAAGGTTAGAGACCCCTGACCTTATCACATTAAACTCTGATGATTTAAAACTTGAGTTTCTGCAGAATCAACTTCTCCTAGCAACATCTATCTCTCCGATAAGATATGGGAGATTGTGTCCCTCTATCAAAGGCTGCCATCTTCAGGGACCATGAAATTATGCCATCTCAGTTGTTTCCCTCCCATAAAGGAATATCAGCTCCAACACCAAAGTAGCCACTCCTTCATGGCTTTCAGGAAATTAGTGAAAATTTTGATTGTCTATCAAGCCATCGAGTCTGGTTCACTGTAATTATCCCTCCCAAGTAAGAAATTGTTTTATTTTTTGAATATTTCTCATGGTTTTATGTTACAGGTAAAGATAAAGGTTCCCCTCGCACAAATGTGCTAGTTGTTCCTGATTCTAGAGGGTGGTGCTTATCCCCACTACAAAGCCGAAGAGCCAGCACTGTACAAAGACATCTCCATGGTCATGTGGCCAGCATGACTAAACACCAAAGGCACACGGAACGCCAAAGGTGGTTCCTATTTTTCTACTTGCATTTTTACATGCTTTTGAACTGCTAGGTTGGCAGAAGCTGGGTCAAGTAACGGGAGCTCACTCCGTTATGTGGCACTAGGAATTTGAACCGCTGAATTGCTGACTTTCTGATCGATATGATCAGCATCTTAATCGCTGAGCCACTGTGTCCCTTATGTTTATATTAACATTTATGTAATTATAATATACTTTAAAGAAAACCACCTTTAGATATATTGCTTTTAATTCAGTTAAAAGCCCTATAAGCCAAATAACTAAACAAAAATAAAATAAGCCATGTATCGAGTCGTTAACAAGTCCCTTTTTTTCTTGTGCAAAATGGTAGAGATAATCTTCAACTTACGACCATTCATTATGACTATAGTGACAAAGTTACGACAACTATCAAAAAAGTGACTGATGACTGTTTTCCACCCTTATGACTGTTGCAGAATCCCCATGGTGGCAATTGGCATATATTTATGACAGTTGCTGTGTGATCACCTTTTACAACTTTCTGACAAGCAAAGTCAATGGGGAAGTCAGATTCACTTAACAACCATTACTAACTTAACAATTGTAATGGTTCACTTAACAACATTGGCAAGAAAGGTCATAAAGTGGGGCAAACCTCACTTAACAACTGCTTTGATTAGCAACAGAAATTTGGGACTGAATTGTGGTCATAATCAAGAACTACCTATACAGTGAAAATAAGCCATGTTTAGGTAGTGCATTTCCTCCATTCTCCTTTCATGAAATATCATTAAAGAATAAAAAGGGAAGAAAGAAAAGTTAAGATATTGTCTTCGTATATTAAATATCCAATTATTGTCAGGGTATTGGATCTGGCCTGAAGACCAATTATTGCTGAATTCCAAAAATGGGGAAAATGTTAAACACAAAGTCAAAAGGTTAGATATTAATATTGATCACAGCAGAAATAGTGGTGGTAGATAATAAGCAGAATAAGTATGAAAAAAAAACAATAGATGTTTCTTACCACTTTAAAAGCTCTAGCAGGTGCAGGTAAAGAACTGGTTTCTTCCAAATATTTTTCCCAAGAAAAATGTTTGCCATGTGGGTAGTCTAATTGATAAATAATGATACAAGATTTAAATATATCATACACTGGATATATTCAAAGCACTGTGCGTCAGACTTCAATTAAAAGGAATAAAGTAAACATGACCTACACTGCCTTTTAGTGGGTGATCTACAACTCCTTGCAGATTTAGTCAACATAGTTCATACAGAGGAGTGCCAGCAATTGCCATTCACTAACATCTGTAGGGATATTATTCTCACGGAAAAGTACTCTACAAAGGTTTTTGTTGTTGTTGTTGAATCAACTAAGAATACCAAATCTGGACAGCAAAATTATGTACAACCTGTTGCGGCCCCTCTAGCAGCCAGTGGACCTGGCAGCAGATTCAGACAGTAAGGAGGTTGGGGAGGGACATGGGCCAGGCCTGGAGTCTGGGGAAGGCTCTGATGAGGGCTCTGTGTTGGAAGCAGAGAGGAGGTCAGAACCATATGCCAGTTATCAGCTATTATTAGAGTCAGACAGCAGTAAGGCAGATGAACAGCTGGAGTCTGTTCCCAGTGTGCACACGCACAGTTTCCAGACGAAGGGAACAACTAAAGAGCAGAGGTTGACTCAGGAGTAAGGCCAGACAACCAAAGGCCCCTCCCAAAGGGAAATAAAAGAGGAGTGAAAAGGGAGTGGAGTTTGCAGGAGACAATTAGTTCGCTAATTGGTTAGTGATTCTCAGAGACTCCTTGCCAAGTTCTGCAGATATCAGCCTGCCAGCTCTCCATGCCAGATAAGGTGACTGTAAATCCTCCTTTGAAAGACTTTGCTGGCTGTGAATGAGCAGAATTCACTGTAAATTAATAAAAGGGGGTTTCGCCAGGACAAGGAGTTGGTTTCATGCTCTTGGGAAGCCTCGGTCAGAACACAACCATTGGATAGTCCCTAAAAAATCCCTCTAGATCTACTAGCCTAGAACTCTCACATCTTGAGAGATAAATACCCCTTTCACTCTTTGATCCGCTCCGGATCAACTGGGTCTCTGTTATCAGCTGCAGAGGCCTTCAGGAAAGCCTTGTTAGGCTCAGAAGAAGTTCTTGAAGGCCTCTGACAGTGAAAAGGCGGCCAGGGATGATGTACGCAAGTGAGGTTGGTCAATGGACGGCACCCCCCCAAAAAATAAGACCTGGTGCCTTTCTTGGTGGTAATTTTTTTTATAAGACAGGGTCTTATTTTCAGGGAAACACAGGTATAGATATTCACAGGCAAAGACATTTCTTAGCAAAGTTCAACTGAATAAAATTTCTGTGAAGACTGTATATAAACATTAATATAAGTTTTATATTAAATGCTATAATGGGGGGAAAGTTGTTAATGCTAGTAGGCCTATTTCAAGTTTCCTGTGTTGATAAAACATGTCCTGTTAATAGGTAACAATTTTCAATGTATCACCTTTCCAAGTGACTCAGTATGGCAATGAATTACACCATTGATATGTGTAAGCTAAATTACAGAGTTTGTTCCTGCGAAACTACAATTCATTTGCTTACAGGTTAAATATTTATAGTTTATGTAAAGATTGTTTGATAAGAAAATGTGCATTCTAATTTTATAACTACAAAATGTTATTCGTAATTTATACGCTTTATTTCTAATTATTAGTATTTTCTGGTAACTTTTTCACTTTTTTCATATACCATTTGCTCATATGAACGTCTCATTCATGTAAGTTCTGCATGGAATTAATATCTTTATCTTTGTACTGAACCAGTATCAAAAATGCATGTGAAACTAGCTTGCCCAATCGTAATATCAGACCATAAATTGTTATTTGTTTTTACCTAACTCACTCTTAAATTGAGATATTTTTAAATTTTGGCACATTAATAATTTCTCATTAAAATGTTAAACAAGTGAAATAAATAAGTAAAGTTATGCTATTATACAGACCTGGAGGAATTACAAGTGTTTTTCTATGTTCTTTACACCATCCAACTGGATGAATATGTGGACTAGCTGCTTCACACCTGCAGGAAAAATATTGTATTAATTGTGCACTTTCCTATAAATATCTTAATTGCACTTAAGATTTTTTTTTCTATTATAGTTCAAGGCCACTGGGGCATGCAGGAACATCTGGACTGCTTGTTAAATGGCGACACTGAATAAATTAATTATGGTATTGGAATGCTTTTTCAGAGAGACGAAGAGTGTGTGTAAACATGTTTAGGAAAGGCTAAAATATATATTTGCCAATAAAAATATTTGATTTAAGACAATCAAACAAACAAACCATACTTTTAAAGTTTCTAATCCAGAAAGAATGCCCTGTATGGATACTTCACACATCATTGGATACAACTGAATATTCTTATTACTTGAAACTAATTTATTTTATTATTACCGAATTTTATTATTATATTTGTTATATTTCATAAACATCTTTTTATAAACAGTAGTAACTGCTTTAAGTATACAGAGAAGTGAAAAATGAATATTAAAATTGCATTATATTACATGTCTTTGTCCTATAAAAAGCTGTGTCCTAGATAGGTACAAGTTAAGAAGATAATGAAACGTAGAAATTAATACAATAAAATAGTAAACCATATACAAAATACTAGTTTTAAATACTAGTTTTAATAGTTTGCTTTAAAAAAAAAAAGTTATTACAGCATTAGTAAACAAAACATAATGAAATTTCTGCCTGTGGTTTTCTATTACCTATGTTACTGTTCATTTTTAATTGGGATAGTTCAAAAATATTATTAGCTAAATATTTTTGCTGGTTTATATTTAATAGGATCAGATACCCATCTTACAATATACAGATGTATCTTATAGCCCCATCTTGTGTTCAGAGGAGAAACTTTATAAGCCATACATGTTTTGTGTTAACGGAAGCCGTTTTGTCAGCAATCTACTTTTTATCTTCCAAAGGTTTTAAAAACAAACCTTGATAAAGGTTTTCCTTTTTCTTTTTGCCTCTCTTTTACTTATGGAGATGTTGCCTTAGAAGTGAAATGCATATTTATTGAATGTTCTGCAGGCTGCAACCAAGAGGGAAAGCTCATTTCACTTGCAGCCAGGAAAGAAACAGAGTAAGTTGGAATGAGACAAATGACTCTTGACTTTGGAGTTTTATATATTCACAACTAGAAATGTAGTTAAATGCAATAAATATTGAATTAAACATTAATTACAAATTATAACCAGGCAGTTATTTTCTCAGCAGTTATTATTATTTTTATTTGCATCCAAGTCACAAAAAAACAAAGATTCTGTTCCTCAGTCTGAGGGAGAGAATTGTGGAAAAATAAAAGAAATTTTGAGTGGATACACTGCTAAGAAAGGTTAAATTATCTCTCTTTTGGCGCCTCCTAAATCTGAAGGTACCTACAGCTGCTTTCCATAAGAAAAAGTGCTTGTAGATGGGAAGAATAATGTGGAGAAGAAGATAGGAAGGCTATTCACGAATAGACATTTAAGCATTAATGGAGCAACATGAATACTTTTTGTGGAGTTCATTTCATGGTGCCCTTGCAGCTTTTAAAGAGCCAGTTTATCAGGTTTACTTCCATAATAGGGTACTGTTAAATAAGTAAGTGTCACCCTATTTATCCTAGTTTTTAACTATTTAAAATAGTTATATTTCTGTCCTCATTTTATTAAGGGTGCTGGGCTTAATCTTTAAATTGCAGGATGGTTGTTTGTATATTTTTTAGAACATAGTTTTCCATGAGGGCATAGATTTCGTCCCTTTCAAAGCTTTGTCTTGGAAGGATCTCAAAAGTTCTCCTGCTGTCACGATGTCATATTAAGGACTTGGGAGATTCTGCCAACCCATGAATTACCAGGTGGCTCTTATATAAAGTAAAGCCATTCCATGGGGTGAATCCATGGGAAAGCATGGATTCCCTTGACAAATTAATTCAAATCTGGTTTCTGTTCCACTGCAATCACTGTACATACAGATAGTCCTCATCCTACAACTACAACTGAACAAAAAAATTTATGTGGTCAAGTGAAAAATTTGTTAAATAAGTTTTGTCCCATTTAACAGCTTTTCTTGCCACACCTGTTAAGTGAATCACTGCAGTTGTTAAATTAATGACATGGTTGTTAAGTGAATCTGGTTTCCCCCACTGACTTTGCCTGTCAGAAGGTTAGAAAGGGGGATCACATGACTCCTGGACACCTCAATTGTCATCAATATGAGCCAGCTGTCAAGCATCCAAATGTAAATCACATGACCGTGGGGATGCTACAACGGTCGTAAGCATGAAAAAAGGTCATAAATCACTTTTGTCAGTGATGCTGTAAACTTGAATGGTCATTAAATGAACTGTTGTAAATCGAGGACTACCTGTAATGTGGTTGGGGTTCCTAAGCAGTTCATTGTGTCCGGAAATGGCCCTACCTAGAATTCCTACTCGATGCAGAAGAAGGCAATAAAGAAGGAAACCATCTGAACTGAGGCACAAACAACCTCAGTTGTTGTCTACCCATCAACCATGACCTGGATGACTGAGAATCTCTACAGACTGTCTACCCATCAGGTTCAAAAACTGTCCTGTTTCTTTCAACCCTTTTTGCTTAACAATGCACCAGGCTTCATCACCATACTGCAAAAGGTCAGCAGCTTCATTATTTGTATGTTTCTGCCTTTCCGCATCCAATTCTTAACCCTAGGAGGACCACATAAAAGTTTTCAAAAACTTTCCTATGACTTCAAGTATATTTTCTTGTATTCTAGCCTGTATTTTTTCCTCCCAACTTTCAGATTATTTTCTTTCTGACCTTCACATTTATTGTCTCTTTATTCTTTATACTGCTACCGACATCTACATCCCTTTATGGGATCTGTAACATATAAAATTATTCTAGTAGAGAAGTGATTTTTTTTTAAAAAACTGATCATCCTAATTAAATAGAAAAATGACAATATAAGACAGAAGAGGGGGGGGAGGAGGATAGCGTCTCTACAATTCTATCATCAAAGCATTCCTACCAGTAGTCGTAGCTTTCATCCCAGTTGTCAAAATGACCCAGGAAACGGTTGTCCACCATGTCCGTTACCGTAGCAACACATATGAAAGCAGGATTCTTTTTGTCTACTGCTTCAAGCTTCATCCCTACTCGAAATCCTGATGGGATCACAGTCTAATCAAAGACAGGTTCAAAATATAATGTTGAGTAGAAAGTTGGCTATTGAACCACATAAAGACAGCACAAAACAAACATAAGACAGAAAACTGAAGATCAATAAAAAGACAACTATCAAACATAACACTGCAAATTAATTTTTTTTTAAAGGCATCTAAGTCAGGGATCCCCAAACCATGGACCGGGGCCCACAACTGGGCCATGAGCCATTCGCAATTGGGCAGCGGAAATGCAGACATCCCCATTTGTGCAAGTAGGTGAGCGTGTGAGTGTTCCATTTGTGTGTGTTTAACAGCCACTCATGTATAACCATCCCCTCTTCTCTCCACTCCCCCCACCGGTCCACAATGCTGGAAAGGTTGGGAAACTCTGCTCTACATCCGCAAATTCTTCTGACTTTGCATAATCTTGAATTTTTATTTTATTATTTTATTGACTGCCTAGCTTTCTACATGGTATACCATTAAAACTGTGTAACCTTTCATAGACTTTTCAAAATAAAATTGCCTCCCATACTTTATTATGAAACGAAGCATACAGCCATTACATTCCCACAAGGGAGCTAAATCCAGACTCCTGTGAATTCTGCTGATCTATAGCTACCACCAAATTGGCTTGGCTGTTACTAGATCAGATTCTTGTGTACAGGTAGAATGAAATAAGTGTTTAGTGCTTTGAACTCTATTCCGGTTCCTGGCTTCTTGCGCCTGACAGTGAATATGTAATCACTCAGACAAACTAGGACTTTTTTGGACCTGGAAGGACTCCTGCACCAACCTGGAAGCCAAAATGGGGCACAGGGGCACCGCACGAGCCCCCCAAATTCAATGCGAGTACCTCCTGCACATGCACCCTGCCCCCCCCATCTTCCACTTGCACCCTGACCCACACATGGTGGCCAGGAGGGGGCACACACACATGCAAGGTGGTGCTGGGTGGGAACGACGGTTGGCGTGCTTCTAGAGAGGGCTCTGTGTGCCACCTGTGGCACATGTGACATAGGTTTGCCATCACGGATATATCTTATATCACATTGTCTTGGGAATAAGATAAACTCTTCTTTCCTAAATCAAATAGTTGGATTATTTTTTTAAAAAATGAAATCAGACTTCTTTTATTTCTGTCATTCATCTACATCATCTTCTTTTATATTTAATTTACTTGGATAATGAAAGAGGGGCAGTGGGTGTCAACCAGTCAAAAAAGGATGTTGGAAAAACCTTTGGTAGTTTCCTTCATGTAAATCTTTCAAGGTCACATTAATTCTTATTCGGACTTGATATAAGTTCAATTATTATTTGAATAATTATTAAATTTATTCACCTAGTCACTTTCATACCTAAGGCAGGATTAGAACTCGCATTCTCTGTTTTCTTGCTTGAAACCTTATATCAAACTGGCAAATTCTGGACTTTTCTCTTTCTTTTCTTTACTTTGTAATAGTTCTTCTTAGATCTCATATTCTTTTTAAAACTTTAATAAAATTTATATATATAGTACAAAAGGCATGCAGAGTAGAATTTAATGACTGCCTTCCTCTACCTATATAGAAAAATACTATTCTAATGCTTTTTAAAAATGTTTTAAATGAACATTTAAAGCTTTTAACACACACTTTAAAGTAATTAAATTAATATCAAGTGGCACAGAAAAAAGATGTAGAAAATTAAAAAAATACTTCTTAAAGATAAGTAAATATAAGTAGTATACTGTACATGTACAGATTTATTACATAAATTTACTCTAAGAAATTGATTCATTATATTGATAAAATACATTATATTTTCAACTAGATTGGGAACATCAATATATTACACAAATGCTAATTTGAACACAGAGATAAATATAAGGAAAAAACTCACTGTGTTTTGGTTTTCAAACAAGGATTTAGGAGCAGCTTGAGCCTTACATTTCTTCAGATATGCAGGCCAATTAAATTCATCTTCTTTATATCCTGGAAACCATGAAGAATAAAACAAATATTCTTTTAGTTTGAGGTGCACTTACTTTAATTGCAGCTGTTTCTGTCAGTATCACCATACAGTGTCTGCCAAACTGTCCATTTCAAGAACTGAAAGCGTTTAACTTTTAAAAGCCCCTTGAGAATATAATTACAGGAACCATATAATTTAAAAACAAGACCAGTCAGTAATATCTTTTCTCCTGAAAACTCCAAAAGCACCAGCTTGTCTTCAGAAATCACACATATGACTTTTATAACAGAGGTGAGGTACAAATGCAGTATTTGCAGATAATACACAGTATTTGCAGAAAATCCATATAGTTCTTGTAACTAACAACAGTGGTGATGAACACCACCTTTGACTAACAAGTCTAGTATTTTATCATTTTGTGAAGTGAAAAGAGCAAAAGTCTACAATCCTGGTATAAATGTACAATATGAACAATATTTGATGATTTCATTGTAAGTATGTCTACAAAGGGAAAAGAAAAAAGAAAAACAGTGTGCCTAGAAAACTTAATTAGTGCAAAGTTGAACATGGTAACAAAGTATGGCTTAAGCATTACATGTAAAGAAACCTATGATATCCAAACCATTTTTTAAGATCAAAAACTGTTGCATGCTATTACCAAACACCCTTCTGGTTTTGATTTTATGGTCTGTCCCAGAAAAAACATGTTTTGCATTAAGAGAAATAAAGAAGTATCTTCTACTAAAATGGAGGTGTGCATCAAATGTATTCAAAGTTGAAGTTGCCCTTTTACTAAAGATGACATTGCATCTTATATGCTTATTTTCCTCAATTAAATCCAAGCTTTTTTGGCTGGGAAGCACATAAATATTTGTAAGGAAAATAATCATTAACCTGTTGACATAACCAGATTTTATTTTGATCAGTGTTCACAAATTTATGATGGAATATGAATGGACTCAGAGAAGAGAAAATAAATAAATGTGATAAAAGTTCTCCTGAATTTCATCAACTGCTCAGAAAAATTCCACTCCATGTAACACAGACAGGTCCCTTATTCTATCTTCTGAGGTTGGTCTGAGACGCTTGGAATCAGAAAGATTACATAGGAGTAGAAGCGGTATTGTAAGAAAAAGGATACACTGATCTAATTAACTCAGGCACTATGGGCCCAAGAACAGCAGAAGAGATTGATAAAGATGATTTCAACTCATTTATCTTTCTGAACAGTAATTCTTTTGTGTACTGATGATACTCAGCTGTACTTCTCTACCCCGGCCCACCCCAACGATGCCGTCAAAGTGATGTCCCGTTGTCTGGAGGCCGTGCGGGTCTGGATGGGC